>CAUYQU010071184.1:0-94335 GCA_963574635.1 Cheracebus regulus | reverse complement strand
CTTCCTTCCTTCCTTCCTTCCTTCCTTCCTTCCTTCCTTCCTTCCTTCCTTCTTTGTTTTTTGACAGGCTCTCGCTATGTCATCCAGGCTGTAGTGCTGTGGCACTATCTCAGCTCACTGCAGCCTCTGTCTCTTGGGGTCAAGCAATCCTCCCACCTCAGC
Source organism: Cheracebus regulus (assembly GCA_963574635.1). Classification (NCBI taxonomy): domain Eukaryota; kingdom Metazoa; phylum Chordata; class Mammalia; order Primates; family Pitheciidae; genus Cheracebus; species Cheracebus regulus. The sequence continues at coordinate 94,173 of CAUYQU010071184.1, read as the reverse complement.
CTCCCAAATAGTCTGGCTAATTTTTTGTATTTTTAAAAAATAGAGACAGGGTTTTACCATGTTGCCCAGGCTGGTCTTGAACTCTTGAGCTCAAGCAATTCACTTGCCTTGGCCTCCCAAAATGTTAGGATTACAGGTGTGAACCACTGTACCTGGCCAGCATAATATTTTTAAGGTTCATTTATGTTATCTCATATATCAGTACTTCATTTCATTTTCTGAAGGAGTAATTCCATAGTGTATATATACTACATTTTATATATCTATTTACCATAGTTGGTGGACATTTGGATTGTACTTTTTGGCCATTATGAATAATGCAGTTATGAACATTAATATCCAAATTTTGTGTGTGGGTATAGATTTCATTTTTCTTGGTGTATACTTAGGAGTAAAATTGCTGGGTCATGTGGTAACCCTAATATTTTAGATTAGACTCTTCTAATCTAATCTGGACTCTTCTTTCAAAGCAGCTGCACCATTTCATATTTCCATCAGCAGTGTATGAGGGTTCCAATTTCTTCATAACCTGGCCATCACTTGATATTATCTATCTTTTTGATTCTAGCCATCTGAGTGGGTATGAAGTGATATCTTATTGTAATTTTGTAAATAATATTGTAATTATTGTAAAAGTAATTTTACAATCCCTGATTGTGTTGCCTACCTTTTCATGTGTTTCCTGTATACCTTCTTTGGAGAAATGTCTATTCAAATCCTTTGCCCCTTTTTAAATTGGACTATATGCCTCTATTATTATTAATTATTTTCCACATCTTACCTGGGTGTTTTTATTATTGAGTTGTGTGAATTCTTTATACATTCTAGATATAAGTTCCTTATCAAATACATGGTTTGCTAACATTTTCTCCCATTCTGTGGGCTGTCTTTTCTCTTTCTTGGTAGTGTTCTTTGCAGCATAACATCTTGATGAAGTCCAATTTATCTGTTTTTCTCTTTTGGCACCTTTGCTTTTTGTGTAGTATCTAAGAAACTAAGGCCTAATCTAAGATCATGAAGGTTTATGTTTACATTTTCTTCCAAGAGTTTTATAGTTTTAGACCTTACATTTAGATCTTTAATCCCCTTTGAATTAATGTTTGTATATGATGTGAGGTAGGGGTCCAACTATCTTTTGCCTGTAGTTGTCCAGTTGTCTTAGTACTATTTGTTGAAAATACTATTGAATGGTGTAGGCACCCTTATTGATAATCAATCGATTAAGTACACAGGTTTATTTCTGGACTCTAAATTCTATTGCATTGACCTATTCTTATGCCAGTACCACATTGTCTTGTTTATTGTAGCTTTAAAGTAAGTTTTGACATTGAAAAGTGTGAAGCCTCCTACTTTGTTTTTCTTTTTCAAGATTGTTCTGGCTGTTCTAGATCTCTTGAATTTCCATATGAATTTTAGGATCAACTTGTCAATCGCTGCAAAAAACCCAGCTGGAATTTTAAGAAACCAAATTTGAAAAGTTTATTTAATTAAAAAATTTTACTACTATATTATTTTAATTTGTTTTTTTAAAAAATGAAAGCTATAAATGATAAAGAAAACATTTAAATACCCAGTAGTTTTACAGCACTGCAAAAACCCATTCAAGAACAGCCAAAGCTTTGGTAACATGGACAGAAGGTTGATCGCTCCCTTTGAATTAGATATGCCTCCTGAAGAAGTCACTGGGCTTCTCTTCATTATCAATCTACCAAAAAGTGAGATAAATTAGACCATATTAAGAACTCGATACAATTAGAAGAGTGAAAAGGCAAGCCACAGAATTTGTAATACTTCTATTCGTTAAAGGACTTATATTGAGAATAAGACATTCTAACACATCAATAAGAAAAACAGACCACCCAATAGAAAAATGGGCAAAAGACTTAAGCAGGCAATTGGCAAAAGAAGACATATACATTTGCCCACTTGTAGGCTGAAAAATGTCCCTCCACCCAAGGATCTACTTTTTAATCCCTGGGACCTATGAATATTATATGCAAAAGAATAAATATTATACAACAAAATATGTCATTAAAGTAAAGGATCTTGAAGTCAGAAACTTATCCTAGATTTTCTGGATGAGCCCTATATGCAAGTATAATTGTTCTTATGTAGAGAGAGACAGAGACTTTTGACACAGATACACACAGGAAAGGGAACATGAAGACAGAGGCAGAGACTGGAATGATGTAGGCACAAGCCATGGGATCCCAACAGTCACCAGGAGCTGGAAGAGTCAAGGAATTGGTTCTGCTCTAGGTATCCAGAGGGAATATATCTTTACTGACACCTTGATTTTGAATTTCTGGCCTCCAGAACTGTTAGAAAATGCATTTATGTTGTCTTAAGCCACCAAGCTTATGGCAATTTGTTAAGCAGCCATAGCAAACTAATAAACCATCATTTATTAATTATCAGGGATAAGCAAATTAAAAGCACAATGTAATGTTGCTACCCACCCCCTAGAAAGCTGAAAGGAAAAAGACAGAAGATTTTAAATGTTGAGGCTATGAAGTTACTGGAACACCTACATGTTCCTGGTGGAGTGTATGTTACAACCACTTTGCTAAATTCTTTGGGTATCTTCTAAAGCTGAGTATATGCTTATCTTCACTCACTCATTCCATTTATACCTAAGAGAGATATATACTTTCACCAGAAATCACAAATATAAATGTTTATAACAACACTGTTCATAATAGCTCCAACTTGGAAACAACTCAAATATTCATCAATAGTATGACAAATAAGTACACAGTAGTGTATTCATGTTATGGAATGCTATAAATAATGAGAATGAAAAACCACAGCTTCACATGGCAACATGGATTAACCTCCCAAACGTAATTGTGATGAAAGAAGCCATACACAAAGAATGTATGAGGTATGTTTCCATTTAGATAGAATTTCAGAAATAGGCAGAACTAATCCATCATATCAGAGGTTAGGATAGTACCCCTTTAAGAGGGGCAATGGCTAGGAAGGGGTATAGGGACTAGATTTTAATTAAAGTTTATTTTATTGAAAGATAATGAAGTTAATAAAATCTTTCCTAATTCATAGAGTTGCACCTCATTTATTTATTTATTTAGCAGATATTTATTGAGCTTTTATTATTTCCCAGGAACTCTTCTGGTGTTAGGGTTACAGCAATAAACAAGATAAAGTTTGCATTGTCATAGAGTTGACATTGTAGTGGTTCCCTTTCCAAATACTGGGATATATTGTCACATTGTTAGCCCCTAATGACTTATGATACATGACATTTACATGCTTGGGTGGTTCTCACCCACACTGATTCTGGATTGGCTATGAGACCTACTCTAACCAATGAGATGTTAGCAAGGGTGATGCAAACAGAAGCTTGAAAAGTGCTTGCACATTGGGGCTTTAGCTCTTAGAATGCTCCTGTTTGGAAGCCAGCTGCTGTTCTGTAAAAAAGCTTGAACTTGATAGCTGAATGTTGAAGGACCACATGGAGGAAGTGCCTGGAGGGTGAGAGTCCATCTTGAATGTTTCAGCCTCAACCAAGTTCCCAGCTCAATGCAACCACATGGGTGACCTCACCTACACCATGTGTGGCAGGAAAATCACTCGGCTGAGCCCAGTCAACCTACAGACTTGTAAGAAGAAGTAAAATGTAGTTTTTTTTTAAACCACTAAGTTTTGGGGTGATTTGTTACATAGCATTTTATAACTGAAACAAATAAATGGATGAGTAAATAAATAAGGAATATAATTTCAGAGTATTATTTGGGCTATAAAATATTAAATGGGGTAAAGGTATAAAGAATGACTGAGGCTGTGCATGGTAGCTCATACTTAGCTTCACTTTGGGAAGCTAAGGTGGGAGGATCACTTGAGCCCAGGAGTTTCAAACTAGCCTAGGGAACATAGGGAGACTCTCCTCTCTCTCTCTCTCTCTCTCTCTCTCTCTCTCTCTCTCTCTCACACACACACACACACACACACACATGCACACACACATACAGACACACACACACACTAGCCCAGCTTGGTGGCATGCATCTGTGGTTCTAGCTACTTGAGAGGCTGAAATGGGAGGATCACTTGAGCTTGGAAGGTTGAGGCTGCAGTGAGCCGTGATTGTGAAACTGCACTCCAGCCTGGGCAACAGGATAAGATCCTGTCTCAACAAAAACAAACACAACAAAAAAGAATGACTGAGGGGAGATTTCAGAGAGTGAGATAGATACATTTTGAAGACTTTAAAATCACATGTACTTGTAAGGTATTGGTAGGGTGCTCTATACAGTAACTGGGGAATTAAGCTTTTTGTTGAGACTGTCAGGTACTGTGGGGGATCAATAATAGAGGAAAAACACTAGAGTTGGTGTTAGAAGACCTGGATTGGAATTAAAACTCTGCTTTTGAAGTTGGGCAAAGCGCTGGTCCTTTGTAAGCCTGACTTTCCTCATCTCTAATATAGTTGTCTTGTTTACTCTTTAGTATTGCTGGGGATGTTATACTTTGTAGTGTATAAGAAAATACTCCAAAGATTTAAAATATTATTTAAGTGAAAAGCATTTCTGGCCAGGTGTGTAGGCTCATATACCAGTAATCCTAGTACTTTGGGAGGTTGAAGGGGGAGGATCACTTGAGCCCAGGAATTTGAGATCAGCCTGGGCAACATGGTGAAACCTCATCTCTACAAAAAATACAAAAATTAGCCAGCTGTGGCGATATGTACCTGTAATCCCAGCTACTTGGGAGGCTGAGGTGGGAGGATCGCTTGAGCCTGGTAAGTCGAGGCTGCAGTGAGCCGTGTTCATGCCACTGCACTCCAGCTTGGGTGACAGAGCAAGACCCTGTTTCAAAAAACAAAAACCAAGAAAAGAAAAGCATTTTCATAAAAACAAAGATATTTTGCCCACCCATTTACTTTCTGTCTGAGGTGTCTGCTCCATCCACAAGATGATACATTTAAAACCAATGAAATAGATGTTATCTGTCGTAACCATAGACTGTCTGGACATTCTACTGATCTGATCTGTGTTACACATGAGGCTTTGAAATGTATTTAGCATCTACTGAGACCATGGTTGGTCAGTTTTGAATCATCCTTGAAGTTGTCGCTGAAAGCTGATATTCTCTATTTTGATAATGAAGAAAAACACCAATGAACAGGCTTATTAGTGTAAAAAGTCACACAACCCAGAGCCTCTATCCCATTAGGAAAAATCTCAGCATCCGTCACGCCACATCGATAAATACTGCATGTGCAGAGGGTACCTGACTTTAACAGTAAATTCCTCTATGCAAAAATTGATTTGCTTTTAAATTTTAATTTACCGTTTTTACTTCTATAGATCCTGGTTAGGCACCCTCCTCCACTTCCCTTCTCTATTACAAAGAATGTAAATTTGTGTGAGAAATGCATCATTCTCTAAACCAAACAGCAAAAAGAGAAACAAAATGCAGAAAATAGGTGGTAAGGAGAAATAAAAGGGGAAAAATAAATTGGTCATTAAAAGGATGCACGGGATAAAAGGGAGGGAGGCAAGACGAGCATCTACTCTATTGGGCTTCGGTGCAGATGTAAGTATAAAATGCTCCACAAGTCCTGTAATTGAGAAAATCTATCAAATGTCCTGACAGCTGCTCGGGCATTTCCAGAAGCGATAAAACTTGAATTTATTTCACTCCTAGAAAAGGAGCAGTATCACCTTCTGGCGGCTTTAATGAAATGCCATAAAATTCGAGGAAAAACTGTGTTGTAAAGTCATAAAAAGGTAGTCGGAAGTGGATTGTTGAAAATGCGGTGGGGGGCCGGGGATTGGTGTGTCTGAAGAGCGCCGAAGGGGACCAGAGGCCTCTTGGCGTGGTCAGGAGTGCGGTGTGCGGGCTTCACGGGGGGTTCTGACCCCTGCAATGCTGGGTGCCAGGTCGGTGGGGAATACCCTCTCACACACCTTGGCAAATGGCTTCATCGCTTTCTGACTTTTCACATGCAAAACCGGGACTAATAATCCCTTTTCGGGGCTCATCAACCCCATTTGCGCTTTGAGGAGGTTGCCAGCAGGAATACCCTCACCTGCATTTTTTCGGTTAGAAATAATGTAGTAAGTTGTGATGGATAGTCCCCAAGCATCGGGTCATCCTTCCCAGCTGCACACCTGGATAGGCAAATCCATCGCTATGAGTTCTCAGGGCAGGATTTAGAACAAACACACGAAGACACCCCTATTCTGCTTTGGAATCTGATTGTTCAGATTATGGCTCACACTTAACCTCCCAGTTCCCTCTGGCCTTGCTTCTAGGATCTGACATTGTGTCCACGGGTCTGCATTTTCTCCTGGATGATTAGCAACTGCAAGGACCAGAGTTGTCTCTAAGTTCCTTTTCACCCCTTTGGCACTTTGTCTCACACTTTGCACATGTTAGGAGCGCGTTAGATGTTTCCAAGGGGAATAAAATGTCTTGGGAGCTTCAGGTGGTCGGGTAATATCTTCATTTTTTTCAGCCACTTCTGTGGTTGAATAACTACCCTGGGTATCATCAATGGAAGAACAAGCTAAATTCATTTATTAAAGATTATTATACAGGGAGAAGTTACATGGTAATTTATACTTTCAAAGTTTGATATTTTAATAAAGTCATCTTACATCCATATAAAGAATTCAGTTTCAAAGGTAAGTAAACAGAGGCCTTGAGTCTTACAGTGAATTTTCTTGGCCAATCAAGGTTTCTGCAAATATTATGAAGTTAAATTATAAACATTGAGAATAAGGGGCCTAAAGTGAGGGAATTTATAGATAATTCTAAGTGGTAATAGCTGTAAGAAAAATTTTAGCAAGGACTTCTTGAGGATGTCCTATTCCAAAAAAAAAAAAAAAAAACCACCTAAATAAACACAATTTAAAAATGCTCTTGGGATAGTGCAAAGATGTGAGAGGAACAATAAGGTTAATGCAGACAAGGAAGATAAAAATGGATTGGGAAGTTTGAGGAATGGGTATTTTTTTCCTTGATGAACTGATGATCTTGAGTCTGTGGCATAAAGGGAACGTTTCCTCAGTCTGGATTTGACTCAAACCATAGGCTAAAGGAATATCGGTAAGAATGTCAATCTTTGGAGAATCTTCTGAGCACTGTTATTGAGTTAAGACTGTCTTGAGCAGTGTCTTCAGTGGAATAGGATATAAATTTCCTGGAGGCAAGAGCAAGTGCTTGGGAGCCCACGAAGCTTAGTGATCATCCTTTCATTTTCTGACGCTCACGTCCTTCGTCAGCTTCAGAACTGGGAGGTAAGCTATTAAATTAGAGATGAAATAATGCCAGACGCCAGATGTGGCTGCCTCACACTCCTGACTTCAGCCAGATGTGCTGAAGCCACGGCATTCCTCATGATTAGAGCGAAGGTCAAGGAAATCAAGACACACCAAGAGGAATCCTGATTCCCGGCTCCTTTACGCAGGGAGACTCTCTTCCAAGCACAGCATCGCTGCTCAAGAGGCAGGGGATAGGAGTAAAGCCTCTTCAAAAGTCCTGTAAAGGGGATTTACATTTTGTTTTATTGATAATTGATCTTATGTTTAGCTTCCAATGGTCTCCATTAGGTTATTTAAAAAGTTCTTTGTGCCAGGCGCGGTGGCTCACACCTGTAATCCTAGCACTTTGGGAGGCCGAGCCGGGGCAGATCACGAGGTCAGGAGATCAAGACCATCCTAGCCAACATGATGAAACCCCATCTCTACTAAAATACAAAAATTAGCTGGGCGTGGTGGTGCGAGCCTGTAGTCCCAGGTACCCAGGAGGATGAGGCAGAAGAATCGTTTGAACCTGGGAGGTAGAGATTGCAGTGAGCCAAGATTATGCCACTGCATTCCAGCCTGGTGGCAGAGTAAAACTCCATCTAAAAAAAAAAAAAAAAAAACAAACTCTTTGTATAGATAAGTTTAAATAGCCACCTCTTGTCCTTCAGTATCCTGATTCCCGGATGTAGCATTTATCCTTGCCAAATTACTTGCTATTTTGGGGAAAAGCCTTCCACTTTCTTCCCAGCTCCCTTCACTCACTTTTGGGCACCAATTGATGTGGGAACCATGCTGAGGGCACCATTGAAGTATCTTGGATCTCAGCTAGTTTCTAATGGCGATTGAGGGGCTAATGGAAGTTCATGGTGGTAGTGGTGGGGCCTGGGCATGCTAGACTAAAGTCTTATTGCAGCTTAAGGGTACTTGGTTATCCTGATCCAAGCATGAATTGGTTTCCAAGGTGATCCAAAGAGGTCACAGATAATCACTGTTCCACCTATTAGAATCTATAACTCACCCACCTTTCACAATTGGAGATGAGACTGCAGATAACTGAACGGGCCTAAGAGCCTGGTAACTGGTGATTGGACCTGTGTGCTTTCCATCATTTCCTTCGCAGCCTGCAGTCCAAGAAACTGTAACTGGTTCTGTCAGGTGTGAGTTGAGCCATTGTCAGGACATGATTGGGAAGGAGTGAGCTGTGTCCTGTGTGTAGTTTAAGGGTCATATTTATCAGAAATGATTTTACTTAGAGCTATAAACTATCCTCTGAGAATTCTTGGCTCAGACAGTGACTTCTTTGTTGGATGAAATGATAATAGCTACCTGGATTGAATGGCCCCTTCTCATATGAACTAAAACAAAGTGGACAATGACAGCAAAAAAGGTCACCTATAGGTTCTAGGTGTTTTATGCTGACCAAGCATGAGGGGTCATCCAGACAACGTGGTGCTTTTTATTAGGGCAAGAATATTAGGATTATTTGGAAAGAATCTGTGGGACATTCTAATATTTTAATTGATATTCTATTACTGATGCAGATGACATAGTATTCTCTAAAATAGTTTCTACCAATATTCTTTACTTTGACAGTGTGGAAAAAATCAACCTTATCTCATTCTTTCTAAAAGGCTGACTGAGAGGGAGTGAGGCAGGGAGAGAGAGAGAGAGAGAGGGAGGGAGAGAGGAATGGCAGTAAGGATCCTGAACAATTTTAGTTCATTCGGAAGTTGAGGAGACTTATTTTTCAAATGTATTCTCTCAAATACAGATTCATATAACAGATGCTCTCAACTCCCAAGCTCCTTCCATCTGTAATTCAATTTTCTTCTAAACGTGATGCTGACATCTGTTGCAATGCAGATACATACTCGAGTACCTGCAATTTCTCTGTCAAGCTCAGTGTCATGTTAAAGACTGTGAACTTGGCAGGAATGGGGAGCAGACACCACCGCCACAGGGCTGCAGGCAGAAAGAAATTTAATGTCTCTTTCATGGTTCTGATGCCTCAGCATCTTTTCCTCTCTGACACTGAGGCTCTCATTAAAGGTTTTCAAGGGAACATAAAGTGTTTGTTTAATAGTGCAATTAATTGTTTAGCTTCACTTCTGGAGCCACCTCAAATCAGCACACGCTAAGACTTAGCAGGGAGGCAGAGATTGCATCTTCAGATTCTTCCTGACAGGGTGGATTAGATAAATTACCATGCAATTCTCTAAAGTATCTTCAGAAAAAAAAGCGCTGCATGCTGCATTTTAAGATGCTGATCTTTGTCCTCTTTTCTTCTTGATGCCCTTTCTCCAGCATGACTATAAATCAAGACCATTTGAGGCATGGATTGATCTCAATCATTCCATCATTAATTTATTCATTAAACAAATATTTATTGAGTCTCTGTTCTGTGATAGTATTGTGCCAGGTGCTGGGGATAGAAAGGTTGATATGACATGGAATTCATCTTTAGGGGATGTCAGTAGTGTTTTGTTTTAGAAAAAGTACTGAGCCTTACCTAGGCTCCAAGAGTTGAATGAAGATAGAGTTTTATGCCAAGAAAAAAAAAAAAGCTCTGATAAGAATGCAAACCTATTATTAGTTAAATAGTCTTCCTTTACCAGGAACATGTTTTTGCTGCTTCGTAGGAAGGTGGTAATCTTTGCTATGTACCAACTAATATGGAGCTGCTGGGAATGGGGAGAATGAAATATTCCTTCTAACCCTGACTGTCTCTCCCACTGCAGAAAATCAGCTAATATTTAAAACATGACACTTGATTATGTTACTTCTTTAGGTAGCTTTGCTGGGGCGATGACAGAACCATGAAATCATCCAGGCCTTTTAAAAAGGTTCATCGCAACATTTGCCCTGGACATTATTTCTACCAATTGCCATCATTTCAGTTTTATACACCACCATGAAAGGGCTCACCTGGCAGTGCGAATTTGTGTTTTTTGTCATTCTATACTGACTCAGGTATGAGTTTTGCTATGAGAGCCAACCCAGCTATGGCTGGCAATAGAGGAGCGGAGTGCAGGCTGTGGTCATCAAGCTGCTTGAAGGTGGGTCTGGTGTAAAAGACAGATAAAGGAGAGTTTGAATTACTCAACACAAATTCTCAGAAAGTTTCCTTTAAGATATTGCAAACTGTTGGTCCTAGGATGAACTTGGTTCACTGATGTGTTACATTGGGCCTGCACTATATTAAAATTTTTATTTTTTTTGATTGATTGCCAGCACATAAAAGCTGGGAGTTTTCACATTAAAATTATTTCCTCTATCTAAAAATGGGAACATCTAGTAATACAGGACCTATATTGCCACATGGCAAAGGTGAGCCAGAGCTGAATTCCAATTACCCCCATATGGGACATACATTTTTCATGTATATGCAGTCGCTACTGCTCTATATTGTCTTATACCCCAGTCTCCATTATTCAGTTACTTTCCTGGTCCCCTGGTCTGTCTGAATTGATTAAACCAAAAGTATTTCAGTCAATCAGTTAGTCAAACAAGTTTTTATTGGGACACTGCTCTACTTTTGTGAGCTTGTTAGGTGCTGTAGGAGGGGCAAAAATATTTTTGCCTACACGAGGAATAAGAGAGTGACATGTGCAACAATTAAAGACCAGGCCTGGAAGAGAACACAAGTCCATGTAAGAATTCAGAGAAAAGTTAGCCGGGTGTGGTGGCACATGCCTGTAATCCTGGCTACTTAGGAGGCTGAGGCAGGAGAAATGCTTGAACCTGGGAGGCAGAGGTTGCAGTGAACTGAGATCGTGCCATTGCACTCCGGCCTGGGCAACAAGAGCAAAACTCTATCTCAAAAAAAAAAAAAAAAAAAGAATTCAGAGAAGAGTGCCATTGATGTTCTTAGTCATTAGGCTTCTGAATTTTACTACTTTTATTTCCCAGAAAAAGAGAAAAAAAACATTTCTTTCACAAAAAGGAAGTTCTTAGGGAGTTAAGAATGTAGATATTTAACACGTCTAAGTGCATAAGGCATTTGTACTCTAATCACATTTTCAAGAAAATCTTTTTGTTATGCAGAATAAGAACCCAAGCCCAGGCAACAAGTGTCACACCTGGGATAATATAAAAAGAAATGATGCTGAATAGACCACAGAGATTTGGAAGAAGGATTAACAATACTAGTTCTATTTTGCAACTCTTTGGGGGCCCATGAAGAAAACCTAATGTTTAAAAGAAATTGTAATTGTTGAGAAATACCTGGACAATGTTTTAAAATTCTAGGCTTAATTTCATATCAACTGTCTGGCTAGCCTTGTGGTCTGGGTTTGCTTTATGAGAGAAGGACTGGCATAGAAAGCAGGAAAGGTCAAGGTCTTATTGGCATTAAATAAGGAAGAGTTGACTACTTTCCCTTGGAGCAAACTCATAGTCCATTATGTCACCAGTTTGCTTATATTTGAAAACAAAGCTAGTCACCATGGTTGGACAAATGAAAGCCATTGCCAGTGGCTAGGAGATTCTAGTATCTCACATGATTTAGTACATACATGTCTATGCCTGAAATGCCATACTTCTAGTAGTAAATGTTGAGCAGTGAAGATAGAGCAACTAGAAATACCAGGGGGGCCTTTTTTGAGCCTCAATAAAAGTTAACATTAATTGACCACTTACTATGTCTTAGACACAGTGCTACCTGCCTTATATGATTTATTTAATACTTTTTTTTTTTTTTGAGATGAAGTTTCCCTCTTGTTGCCCAGGCTGGAGTGCAATGGCGCGATCTCTGCTTGCTGCAACCTCTGCCTCCTGGGTTCAAGCGATTCTCCTGCCTCAGCCTCCTGAGTAGCTGAGATTACAGGTGCTCACTACCACGCCTGGCTAATTTTTGTAAATTTACTAGTGACAGTGTCTCATCATTTTGAGCAGGCTGTTCTTGAACTCCTGACCTCAGGTGATTCACTTGCCTTGGCCTCCCAAAGTGCTGGGATTACAGGTGTGAGCCAATGCACCTGGCTTGATTTATTTCTTATAAGAATATTAGGAGGGTAAGTTTAAGTAATATTATTTTTTACAGATAAAAAAGTGGGCATAGAGAGGTTAAGTAATTTGTCCAAGGTCACCAGCTCTCAAGAGGCACCAATGTGAGCTGAACCCAATTAGTGTGATGCCAGTGTCCCTGACTCCTGTTCCCTGTGCCTTGATCTTTCACTGCATGGATTATCAGCTCTCAAACTTTTCCTTTTTAGAAGAAACTGGATAATTTAAACACTCTGGCAAACCCATGAGTTTACAAGAAACCTCCAGTACTGAGCAAAGAACCCCAGTCATTTTCCTTGTTCCTACTTCTGTACTTCTAGCTATTGCTAGAGAAAATCACAAAATCAGGGCAAATGGTTTCACGCTAAAGACCACATAAGCTCAGAAAGGACCCCCAGAGCTGCTGAGCAATACTTGTATTCAAAGACTCCAAGACAATAGCTATTTCAGACATGCCATTGTCTTAAACTCTAGCTCTGACCCAACCCCTCTAGGGTTAGAGACTTTGGCAGATGAACTTTGTTTTAATTCACTGAGAAAATGAGACCCATCTAACAGAAGCCAGCCCCTCTTTCCTTGCTAGAATGTCCTTGTACGTGCACTTGATCTTTACTTTTTCCCTCTGATCTCAGGGGAAAACAAACTCTCATCTTTCTTTTTAAAGACAAACCCTACACTTGTGCCTACCAACCCCTTCTCTCTGCTGCTTTCAGGCCCAGCTTCCCCAGTTACTTCTGGTGTTTCTTGTACCTGGAATCTTTCTCCCCTCTCCACTGACCCTTTCAGGAAGGCATGGAAGTAGAGTTGCCTAGACTAGGAGCTTAGCCTCTGGGTCAGCCTACCTGATCACATGCCCATTTATTAAATGCTACTGCTTACCTGCTGTGTGACCTTGGACAAGTTACTTAATTTCCCTAGGACTCCAATGAAAATGATTATGAAGCCTCATATGGTTGGGAAGATTAAATGAGATAATCTCTGTTGAGAAACACGCAGACCCTCGTTCTATTTTCTCTTGGTGCCAACTTCCCTCACTTCCTCTCCTAAGCAGCTTACATTCATGATCATCATTTCAACCACTCTCTAGTCAATGATGCACCTCCCTGCCCAGTGTCCTTTGGTTTTAACCAACTGTTCTCCCCACACTGTGAAGTGGGCTGCTGGACCAGAGCTAGTGAATATTTATCATCTCCATCCCTCACTGAATCATCCTCATAGCCCTACGTTCTTTCCAGCCTTCCAGGAAGAGCCAATGGCTTTTTCTCCCATTTCAGAGATTATCATTATTATCACCTTTAAAAAATCATTTTCTGGGCAGTTCTTGTTAGGTTCTCAATTTCCTTTTTTTTTTTTTTTTTTTGATAAAATAACTTTTTCTTTGACAAGGTCTTACACTGGTGCCCAGGCTTGAGTACAGTGTTGCAGTCGTAGCTCACTGTCACCTAGAACTCTTGGGCTCAAGCAACTCTCCTATCTCAGCCTCCTGAGTAGCTGGGACTACAAGTGTGTGCCACAATGCCTTGCTGATTTCTTAATTGTTTTTGTAGAGAGAGGGGTCTCACTATGTTGCCCAGGCTGATCTCTAACTCCTGGCTACAAGTGATCCCCCAGCCTCTGCCTCCCAAAGTGCTGGGATTATAGGGGTGGGCCGTCATGCCCAGCTTCTCAATTTTATTTGAGACAGAAACCTCAGTAATCTTGGTAGAACAGTAGAGTGGCTATGAAATCTAACTACCTGGGTTCAAATCTCAGCATTGCCTCTTGCTATCTGTGTGACCTTGGGCATGTCTTTTAATCTCTCTGCCTTAGTTTCGCATCTACCTTGTAGTGTTTTCATGAGGTTTAAAATGAGTTTCTATGAGTGAAGTGCTTGGGAGAGTGTGTGTTATGATAAGCACTTAGGTAGGTGTTGTTAATACTTATTTTTTGGGCCTGGCACAGTGGCTCTTGCCAGTAATCCCATTACTTTGGGAGGTTGAAGCAGGTGGATCACTTGAGGTTAGGAGTTTGAGACCAGCCTTGTCAAAATGGTGAAACCCCATCTCTACCAAAAATACAAAAATTAGCCAGGCATGGTGGCTTACATCTGTAATCCCAGCTATTCAAGAGGCTGAGACAGGAAATTGCTTGAACCTGGGAGGCAGAGTTTGCAGTGAGCCGAGATGGCGACACTACACTTCAGGCTGGGTGACAGAGCAAGACTCGGTCTCAAAAACAAAAACAAAACAAAACATAACATAACAAAATGAAACCACCAGTTTATTTTTTGGTTGGTGTAAAAGTCATTATCTTTTGCACCAACCTAATATGAGAAATTGCGCTTGGGTTCGTATCTCTTGTTTTGTATCTGTAGATAAAACAAATGTACAGAATTACATCACATCATCATCATCATCAGAGTCACAGGAATCAGGAACCAGAAATATGATTTTTAGGAGTTAGAGTGAAAGGAAGCGGAGGTCATCACCAAGAGGCCCCGTTTAATAGACAAGAAAGTACAGGGTTGTCGTAGTTTAAAATTCAGAATAATAAAGGGCTAGAGCATTGCCCTATTCTCAGCCGCCATGGCTCGGGAATCTTGATGAAGTCCAAGAATTCTCCCTGGTTTGATTTAAAGTCCTCCTGCCATCCCAATTTGATTGGTTCTGTTATAACTCTGATTAGGGCAATCTGCCTCTTAAAAGAAATTGGGAGCATAAGCGCAGAGCATACTAAAGCTTAAAGGGCCCTTGGGGTTCTCTAGTCTAACTTCTCAGTTTCTGCAGGTGAGGAGAGCACACTGTGATCCTGTGAGCTCGTCCTCCCATTCGAAAAACAGCAGGGTTCTAGACCCCTCTGGGGTGCTAGGTTCAGAGAGACATGTGCTGTGCATGGACTCATTTTTTACATTTCCTGTCTGGTTATTGTGCTTTCTGTCGAAGTTACTGGCTTGACTTAACCATGCTTAGTTTGCAAGACCTTTCAGGGAAATCAGAGCACAGGATGCAGTCACTGCAAGTTGTCACACATGATTAAGGAGCTGGAGGGAGTGATTTATGTTGAAAGATTAAAATCCCTAAATATGTATGGCTGGGTGCTGGCCTGATTGAGTGGGGCTTCAGGTATTTGAAAACTGCCCAGTGGGAAGCCTGCAATCTTTAATAGGAGTAAGACAGCTGTAAAAGACTAGAAGAGTGATACGGGTGGCAGAAATGGGATGATATTAAAACAGGGTACTACTTCCCAGTGGAGCAGAAAAGACCAGATTCAGACAGGAAATTCTCCAATAATATTTATTTTTGACACTAGCTTTCTCTGGAATTTTCTACATCCAAAACTTGATGTTATGTGCAATCAGAGTCTCAGTAGCTCTTCGGAGTTCCCCACTTCTAGGGGTCCCTTTGCTTTCTCTCATTATCCCTCCACTAAGATCCGCCAATCTTTCTCCAGCTGCCCTTTGCTCCCCAAGCCCTCACTGTCCACCTCCCACCACTCCCAATCAAATGGAGCCCAGATTTTAAGTAAGGACTGTGAAGCTAGAGGTAATTGAATAGATAAACTATTTCCTATTAAACTACCTGCCAGACAATTAATGAATCTCCAAGTAACACTGACCAAACCTTTAGTGAGTGTTGAGACATTTCAACATTCTGTGTATGTTTGTATTTTCTTCTATAAAGAGCAGAGGGTGTGGATGTGGGATCATTGACGTATCATAGTGGTTCAAGGAAGACTTCTTAAGAAAGTGATTGTTTAAGGCAAAAACTGAAGGATGAGCCTGAGTTAGCAGGTTAGGAGGATGGGAGGGAAGGTGTATCTTAGTTCAGATTGCTATAGCAATATACCGTAGACTGGCTGGTTTAAACAATAGAAATTGATGGCTTACAGTTCCGGAGTCTGAGAAGTCCAAGATCAAGGTGTCAGCTGATTCAATTCCTCGGGATGACCCTCTTCCTGGCTTGCAAATGGCAGCCTTCTCACTGTGTCCTTACATGGTGGGGAGAGAGAGAGAGAGAGGGAGGGAGAGGGAGAGCGCTAGTATTTTTTCCACTTCCTATAAGGGCACTCATCCCATTATGGGGGCTCCACCTTCTTGACTTTATCTAAATCTAATTACCTCCCAAAGACCCAGCCTCCTAACCTTGGCCTATCTGGGCTTTCTGCATGCCTTCTTCTCTAAGCTTAATCATTTCTAGTTTTTGATTTAAATTGAGAGACAGGGGATTCTTCCTTTCATGTGAACACTTAGAGGTCATTGTAGGGTTATTATTTGGTCTAATTTCAAGATTACATGTGTCAGGGAATAGGGAGGCCTGAGGAGAGGGAAAGAGATGGGGACAGGGCTGGTCAGTGGAGCAGTCAGAACTCACACATTATTTATTGATTAAGTTTACCATCTTACATGGCATGGTTCATGGGGCCCCAAAACAATTACAATATTAACAACAAAGGTCACCGATCACAGATGCCATAACAGATATAATAATCATGAAAAAGTTTGAAATATTGTGAAAATTACCAAAATGTGACACAGAGACAAGAAGTGAGTGCATGCTATGGGAAAACTGGTGCTAATAGACTTGCTTGATTGTAGGGCTGCCACAAACTTTGAATCTATATAAAACAATATCTGTGAAGCATAATTCTCTTTTCTAAAGAGCAAGTCAAAGATAATGTATCTGTACTTCTTGCCTGCTTCAATGACTTTGACATGGCACACTAAGCCCTTCATAGTCTTCTCTTCACCCTATCCTAAGTAACCCTGTCTGCATTTCTGCAGCTCCCAGATCCTACCATATCCTTGAATAGCCTTTTCTTCATTTCCTGGGTTATCCCCCAGCTGTTTGGGTTTCTCTGTTATGCTCTTGACTTTTCTGCTAAGACCCACCTTAAAAATCACCTTCTCTAGGAAGCCCTCTTTGATGGAGTTAAAGGCATTTTTCTTATAGCACTATATTTTCTTGTACTTATCTCTATTGAGCACATATTTCAGTATCATACTTATTTGAATTTATGTTGCCCCTTCTAGTTGCTCAGGAGTGTATATGCTTAGTTAATATACGTTGAGGGAATGAACAAATGGTGGCATATATATATGCATATAGCATTTATGTATAAACACTCATGGATTAACAATAAACTAGAGCTCAGATAGTGTAATATTTTTCAATTTCTATTTTGTTGAGCAATTGAAAAAGCATGCATACATTAAATCATGCAGCTCCATGTAGTATAACAGATTTTTTATGTGCAAATTGCAGGTGTATCTCCTTAAAAATAATTTCCTTAAATGTGATAAAATTTATTTTTTGGCTCATATCTGTTAGGTTATTATAGTGTTTTAAAATATCTGGCTTAGATCACTTGAAATTCTTAAATTATACTTTAGGCAGCTATTAGCATAATAATATTATCTATTAATAGCAAATTCTAGAAGAGTAAAGGTACCTGCAATTTACATGAATCAGAAAACTTGATGTGATTAGTGGCATCACAACAAACCCAGCATGACTATTGTAATGACTATGCTTCCCGTCACTGTAATTATCTCCTAAAACTTTTATTGGGAACATTGATTACCATTTGCTCAGTCATTCACTTTGAGAAAATGGAATGATGAACAAGTGCCAGGAGTGAAATGGTAGCTGTGCAGGGCCTGTGGAAAATACACATGGGATGGTTTCAAAGTGAACCATTTGTATTGGCCAGGAGAACTGCATGACTTTTCTGGGTTCAAAATAAATGATGGATTCCATATTTCTTCAATTACCAAGAATTGCAGGGAAGATGAATAAGACATGGTGATTTTCTAAGGGAAAATGTGGAATGGTAATTTGTATTTGAAGAATATTGGGCAAAAAATTTCTCACTCCTCACATAGAAATGTGCATCATTTCTATTCTCACGGTTGAAGGAAGGCAGGGATTCTGTTTCCTTGTCATTGCTTGAATGTGTTCACTTCTCTCCATTGCCATGCCAAGTCTGTAAGCCACGCCACCTCCATCTCTCCCCTGGGCTACTTCAACTGCCTTAAAACTGGTCTCTCCACTACTAACTGTACTTCTCCTAAATTCATTCTCTCTACTGCAGCCAAAGTGCCTTTTCTAAACAGCAGATCTGATCATGTCATGCCTCTGCTTAAAGAACTTCTCTAACTCCCCAAATCTTTATCATGGGTAAGCATGGGTCAGATAGCAAAAGAACTTGTAGGCCATGATCACACTGTGCTGAAATTGCCTCTTGACTTGTCTGTTTCTGCCACTGGTCTGTAAATTCGATGAAAGCAGAGACACTGCATCTGTCCTGCTCATCTTGTATCCTTAGCACTTAACGTGGAGAGCTGACAGCAAGAGAGGGCTAAGAGAGGGAGCCATTCTATTTTCCAATTCTGCTTTTTGCTGCCTTTAATTCAGGTCAAAGGCAAAAAGTGTTCATTTGGCCTCAGTATCTATTTCTAGCCATTGTTCTAAACTTTCCCTATACAGGTATATTTTCTTTCTGGAAGATGTCTCAAAGAACAGAATGAAAAGTGAGACGGGTTCTAATCAGGTTGTTCTGAGTATAGAAAATGTTAAAGGTGGGTTAAGATGTTTAGTCTGTTTCTCCCAGAGCCAAGTGGGAAGAACTAGAGGCTGATAGAGCAGAACTGCAGGGCACATGTGAGTGTGTGTGTGAGTGTCTGGGAGTATTGTGCTGCCAAACACTAGATGGGTTAGCTTTGTTAGAAATTTAATGCCTGTGAGTTCATCTGATAAAGCAGTTGCTGATTTCTGCCTTTTCTCTCTCTCTCTCTCTTTCTCTCTCCCTTTTTTTTTTTTTTTTGCCAGAGAATGACCTATGTATGTCAGAATGCTTTGCTTCAGAAAGGGAAAAGTAGCAAATCCTAGAAGGTTACTCTTAGATGTCTGATCACTACTGTGGCCCAGGTTTTAGGATTAAAAAACTGGTCTCTCCAGTTTTTAGTCTTTTTGAATGTGGCTGTATATGTGTGCGTATGTGATTGGCACTGGACCAAACCAATTTAGAAGAACGTAGCTTATATCAAATACATGAAATTGCGGAGTACGACAAAGGTAACCCAGAATATGCAGTTACAGGTAGGGTGTTGACATCTTGAGTCTTTTTCCATTTATTAAAATTATATATGTTCTTTTATTTTTTCAGTCCCCTCACATCTCCCATTGAGACTTCTTGGAAGGGTTGCTAAACAAACTTTGCTGGCTCCATTAGTTTTATCATAGACTAAAAGATAATTGTGGAAATGTTCTCCTGCCATTGCTTAACCCTGTACAATGCCACAGGCACCTGGCACAGCTTAGCTCCCTTTGTCTAACAAATGGGTAATGCGTTTAAATAAGCCTGGTGATTCCTGCCAGGATGCAGACAGACTAAGAAACAAAATAAATCTAAAAGATGTCTCTTTCACTTCCTCCCTGCACTCCCCAGTGCTGGGTTCATATAGTCAAATGCAGAGGGTTAGCAAACACCAAGCAAGTTGGCTTACTGATAAACCACAAAACAAATGAGTGTCATTTGTGTTTCTTCTTGAAAATAATCAGGTGGTGAGAGCCCGCCTTGAGTTGCTGGAAAGAGCTTCAGTGATTGCTTGCCACCCAAACAACTGCTTTCTTCTCTAGTTTTCCATCTGGGGCTTTTGGTTTTATCTTGCTCCTTTAAGTAAAACAGCTGACTTGACTTGTCTATGACTTCTGGGAATAATTTAATTCTTACATAGGGGCTAAGTAACTGGAGAGCAGCATGTGAGAATCTGCTCTGATGCACCCTGTGCCCACACACACACACCGACATTCAGGCTTATCTTCCCTGCTCTCTGTGGCTTGGAGAGAGAGATTTTGGGAATCTGTGAGCATTATTTGCCTTTCTGATATTCCAACCCATCTTAGAGCGCACAGTTATAAATCTCAGCAAGGGGTGTGGAAAAGTAGTTTTGTATGATCAAGAGAGCATGTGGATTTTTAAACCTGATAAAGAGTGTGGTAGAGAGAAGTGGGATCTTTTAGTAATCTAGCAAGCCTGTGCTTGTTTGAGGAGGAAAAACTGTGTCTTGGTTGAGGAGGAAGTCAGAAAGGGAAAGAAACTAACATTAATCAAGTACTCAGTTAATGTCAGTACACGTTAAGTGAATTAGCATATTTGATTCTCACAACAAAGTTGCTATCTATTTTACAGATGAGGAAGAGGAACATTAGAGAGATTTAATAGTTTGCTCAAGTTCACCTACATGGCAAGAGACAGGACTTCAACCTAGATTTCTCCATTGTCAAATAGTACTCCAGTTACATCGTTTTAAATAATTGGGGAAAAAAGCCTAGCATCTTACACTTTTGCTATGAATCATGGAGCTGCTATTCCAAACCTTATCACAGCAGTCTTTTTCTCTTGCTGTCTGGCCTGCTTTTGAATGCCTCATCCCTGCTTGGTAGCTTTGGGGAATGCTCTTTGCATGCTGTAGGTCTTGCTTCCCTTTGGAGATGTGTGTGTGGCAACACCATCTGTGCCTTTACACAGAATTAGGAAGGAGCTCTATTTTTGTTTCTGTTTTTTTGTTTGTTTGTTTGTTTATTTATTTATTGAGACGGAGTCTTGCTCTTTCGCCAGGCTAGAGTGCTGTGGTACGATCTTGGCTCGCTGCAACCTCCATCTTCCGGATTCAAGCAATTCCCCTGCCTCAGCCTCCTCTGAGTAGCTGGGACTACAGGCGCATGCCACCACGCCCGGCTAATTTTTTGTATTTTAGTAGAGATGGGGTTTCACCATGGCCAGGATGGTCTTGATATCCTGACCTCATGATCCGCCTGCCTCAGTCTCCCATAGTGCTGGGATTACAGGTGTGAGCCACCGCGCCTGACCTGTTTTTGTTTTTTTAAATTACAATTGAAAGAGTAAGGATGTGGGATGATTTTTCAAGCTCACCATTGCTCTTCCATCCATTCAGAATTAGCTTGCATATTTATTTACATAAGGTCATTAACCAACATGCATTTATGGAGGCCTCTCTATGGGCAAACCGTAAGTACTTGGGAGATGCAGTCTAATGAGCTGATTTGTGTTGCCTGCAACTGTGTATGTTGAAGTCTTAACCGCCGTACCTCAGAATGTGACTCTGCTGGAGCTAGGGCCTTTAAAGAAGTAATAAGGTAAAATGAAGTCATATGAGTGGACCCTAATCCAGTGTGACTCGTGTCCTTATTAAAAGAGAAGATCAGGACACGGATACATGTACACAGAGGGAAGAAAGATCATGTGAGGACACAGAGAGAAGGTAGCCATCTACAAGCCAAGGAGAGAAGCCCCAGAAGAAACCAAATGTGCTGACACTTTGGTCTTGGCCTTCTAGCCTCTAAAACTGTGAGAAAATAAATTTCCGTTGTTTAAGCCACTCAGTCTATGGTGTTCTATAATGGCAGCCTGAGCAAATGAATACATTGAGGAAGACTCTAGCTATAGTGAGGATTCATGATCAGTTTAACAATCTAGTTGGGGAGATAGATGAGATATATGCCTATCTGTGTATCTCTTTACGTATCTCTATCTATATCTGCATGTGTCATTGACTATAAAATTAAGACAGTAAGAAAGTTTTTCAGGATTTCAAACACTTGCTAATTGAGAAAGTGGGTAAATACCACCAGAAGTTTTTTTAGAAGCCTTGAAATTGAACATATTTGTTTTAGAACCTGATAATACTTGCTTTTTAGCTTTCATGAGGACAGATAAGAGTTATTCATTTAAAAACTCCACTAGTGTACACCGGTAGGCTGAAGAGGAAGGAGTTGGCAAGGCCTTTTCTGATGTTTATTGGAGCAGCCTTAGAAATAATTTTGTACCTTGGATTCTGTGATTTATTTCCATTATGAATAAATTTGGAATTTATTTTAAGGTTTTCAAAATTGGGAGTGCTGTGGTCTCAGGACTATTTTTTTTTATTAAATCATTGTCTCCGTCACTGCTGGCTGCATTTCAGGTGCTGGCTGAATTCTGCACAGTGGGCTGTGTCAGCATCAGAAATGCTGCTGAATGATAATAATTACAATAATTATATATATATGTTTATAAAGGATAGAATTGAGTTCCAATTCTATTTGGCTGAACTTGATATTTGACTTTACTGACTCAATTTTTGCATCCTTAAAATGAAGAAGATTGATAAGTATCCTGTTATCTCTGAAGACTGGGCACAATCATGCTTGAAAAGGAATTTGAACCCTTGAATAAAGATGCTTTGAACACAAATTGTTATTTATTTATATCAATATATTTTATAGGTTGGCATTGTAGACAAGATGAAGATCTTCCATATACTTCTGGCTCAAGACTGACTTCCAAAGAACCAAATAAACATGGTAGACAAGAAGGTCAGGAAGATCTAGCGCTTCAGAAGCGCATGAACACTTCTCTGTCTCCGTGAATTAGAATTGCCACCTTTTTCTCACAGAATCTTATTTTTGAAAGACAAATTGCATTTTTGCTCCTACTCCATAGCCAAAAATCCTCTTTCCGGCTCCCTTCCCACCTTCTCCTTCCTCCAAACTTGTTAATTCGGTTTCAGTGGGCGCTCCCTAGAAATGGAGTGAATCATTCAGCAAGGAGAAAACACTGACCATCTAGAGTCTTCAGTATTGATTTAGAATTCATTTTAATATGGTCTAACTTATGGCTAAATAACAAGGAAAAGATGGTAGAGAGAAGGAGAAGAGTGGCTAATACCGTAATGCCCATGGAAACAAAACAGAAGCTAAGTGTATGTTGAACTCAGGGCCAGGGCCTGAGGGACACTTAAAACACTCAAAACTAGTTCTTGGCCTCCAGGATTTTAGAGTCTGTTGGGGAGAAAAGGCATGCTAACAGTTTATGAGACACGATGAGATGATTTATGGCTGTCACCAGAGCATCACCTCCCTTTCATCTCCAGAATAAGAAGTGCTTATTTTTCTTACTCCCAAGGGGACCTGAAAGTTCATATGCAGTCTCTCTTCATGTTTAGGAAAGCATACTGGTAGCAGAGAGACACCTTGTCTGGGTGAGGGGAGCCACAGTTGTGTTCGCCTCCTAGGATGTTACCTATAACAGCATGACCAATTGCAGTGGATTCTTCTCCCGTTCAATTTATGACCGTCTCCAGCTCCAGAAAAGAGTCCTCCAGTGCTTGGCCATGATGGATTCAGATTCTTGATCTGAGCCCTGACCTCTTTTCTGTCCCTGCACCTCCAAAAGGAAATCTCATAGACCTTTAGAGCACATAAGTTATGACATCCTTGTTCTCAGAAAGGGATGATGATGATTACCATTTTGAGAGCTATTTTAAGGTGACTTTCTCTCACATATTTTGTTAAAGTGGGAAGAAAAAACAACTAAAGAAAGCGAACTAAAACACAGGAGTGGTCAATTATCAGGTAAGCCAAGAAATACGTGCTGAGCAGCAACAAAATGATAAACATTTTCATAATCCTGATTTTATTTAACTTCCACAATAAAGCCCACACAGTAGCTATTCTTCTTCCCGTTTTATTGAACAGAAAGCTGAGGCTCACAGGAGTTAAATACCTTGCTCGAAGTTACACATTTAATACAGCCGATATAGCATCTATTTTCTGTTTCAGGACAGTGCTCCTTCTAATGTACCACAGCTGCTCCTGTATCAAAAGAGGACACACTTCCATTGGGGTTGGAATGTTCTGGATGCAGGTTTATGAGGAGGAGTTATTTGAACTGGTTCTTGACTGAATTTTCGGGTTTGGCTAGATGATGGAAGAAGGCAAGGTTATTCCTGGACTGGACGGATTAGTGTGACTGAAACCACAGGTTGAAAAAGTGCAAGGTGTACTTTGAAGACTGTGTATAGACTGTTTTGGCTGGAGAGGAGGGTTCATTCATATAACAAAATGGCACCCAGCCAAAGTGAGGAGAACAATGAAGATTGCTTCTGCCGTTGTTGTGATTTGGGATTTTCAGGCACCTCTGTTAAATGAGGACAAACAGTGCTGACCTTCTCTCACGGGCAGGCTGCGATTCTGAATAATCAGTGACTGAGAAGTGGTGTGCTCCATTATCTGAGGCATAATATTATATCCACCAGCTATTTTGTGCATGCAGTTGGATTTTTGCTCAGTTGAAATGATTCTCTCAGTGTGAGCTCAATAACAAGGGGCATGATGGTAGTATTTTTCCATGTTGCCAGAAACTAGGTTTGAATTTCTTCCAGTGCCTCCTGCTCTAAAGCACCTCTTATGATTAATTAACCTTTTGTGGAGTAACTAGGACATCTGTGTGGGATGAGATGTACTTTGGTCAGACTTCAGTTTTTAGTTGTTCAGCAAGAGGATAATTAATTATAAGAGCTGAATCTGAACAGAAGATTGTTGGAGGAAGTCCAAATGAAGCAAAACATCTAATTATCAATGAACAGGAAGTTTTTTTTAAAATTGTCGTTATTGTGGGAGTGAATAAAATACTTAATGCAATATAAATAAGAGGTAGTAACAACTTAAGATGCCTGCTTTGAGTGTACACTTCATGTAAAAAATTTGGGATATTTGTTTTTTTGGAGATAAAGTACAATGAACTAATCATAACTAGACAAATTGGAAACAGAGGCCAAGTTAGTATCTAAAATAAATATTGCCTTTTGAGATAATTGTTGTGTTGCCTTTATCAGAGGTATATCTAGAACATCTGGCTATTACCACTGACAAATACAATAAACATCTCTCATCTAGAGAACAAGGTTGGATTAAGATGCAAAGTAAGAAGTAAAATACAGGAGGCCCAAAACAGTGCAAAATCAATTTCTTTAACATTTATAAATGGTTACTGTGATGGAGGTGGTCTCCCAATGCTTAGCTTTCCAAAGTGAATCACCTCCTGTATTTAGCCCCCATCTCCATGATACAAATTTTCTACAAAACCCCAAAAGGTGTCACAGTCAGAGATTCCAACTTCACTTCTTTGACTATGGTGATAGGGTAGGTTAGTGGATAGTGTGAGAAATTTCCACTTTCAAACAAAATGATCCCACATTCACTGATAACCTCTTCAGAAGTACTGCACTATTTACTTAATGAGAGAATATGATTGTAGCTCATGTTTATAAATATCAGCATACTTCCAGCTCATGGTCTATAGATATCAACACACTTCCATTGGCATGACGATGGTATGTCCTTTCTTGTTTATTTCTCCTGCTGCTTAATAGCTTTCATTCCTACTTTCTTTCTCTCTGCCTCATGGCTTCTGCTGCTTCATGTCAGTACTTACAGCCTATTCTTTGTGTTATCTCAGTTTCTACAGCTTTCTATCGTCTGCTGCTGTTGGGAGAAAATTCTCCTTGGGTCTCTTGTATTTCTGCACATAGGGGCATTGACAACTTTTGTTTTGGACTGTCTTTTCATGGACGTTTGCATAGGAAATGGACTTGGAAGATAGTGATAGGGTCACTTCCCAGAGTGAAAGAGCTTTACTTTCTGTTTAGTATAATAAAGATAATGTCTCCTTTGGGACAAAGATAAGGCAAGTTTGCTAGCAAATCGTTATAAAAGATTTAGGTTTCCTAGGTTCAAGATTTCTCGAGTGTGATGCAAATCTACTATTAGGCTATTTTGGTATTGCTATAAAGAAATGCCTGATAATTGTGGTTCTTGCCTTTATTTTTAATGAAAGAAAAGAAAGAAAGAAATGCCTGAGACTGGGTAACTTATAAAGAAGTTTAGTGGGCTCACGGTGCTGCAGGTTGTATAGAAAGTGTGGCACTGGCATCTACTTGGCTTCCAGTGAGGCGAGGCCTTAGGAAGCTTACAATCATGGTAGAAGGCAAAGGGGGAGCCCATGTATCACATGGCAAGAGTGGGAGCAAGAGAGAGAGTGCAGGGAAGTGTCAGACACTGTTAAACAGCAAGATCTCTTGAGAACTCACTCACTATTACGAGGACAGCACCAAACCCTGAGGGATCTACCCCACATGACTCAAATACTTCCCATCCAGGCCCCATGTCCAACAAGGGGGATTACATCTCAACATGAGATTTGGAGGGGGCATCCAAACTATATCACCTACTACATTGCATGGCTGTTCCATGTCACACCTTTGGAAGTTAGAGGGCTGGCGGACAAGAGAAACTGAGGCAAATATGAAGCTTATGCTTACTGAGCTATGAGTAATAAGTCCTTTGTTTCTTATATACGTGCCTTGTGTTTTCTGCCACCATCCATTAAAGCATGACCAGCTAAATTGTTAGCTTGCAAGGAAGGTTAGGTCACTATTTTTGACTTGTGTGTCTTATATTCCAACACCCTAGAGGATCTGACAAAATCAGGTAGTCACCATCCAGAATAGAAAATCCTGGTGGCACTAAGCTCTTATGCTAGGCCATCTTATAGGCCAGTCCATAGATTGCTGCCTTTGGATCAGCTCCTCCTTCTTGGACCAGTCATCTGTGATCAAGTTTTTAAGGTCATTGTGTTCAAATATTTGGGCTTATGAAAGAAGAACTCATATAAAGGGGGCTGTGGGAAAACGCTTTGAGGTTATCAGAAGCAGACATTGAAACTTGTGCTTTCACAGACTTTTCTGTGCTTTCTGAGATTTTTGCCAATAACAATGAGTGTATGTCTTCTGCAACTCACCAGTTTTCTGCCTAAACAGGAAGCATTTAATAAATCTTCTGTTTCTAATACTGGATATCTGAATGAATGCTTGGGTTTGCTGTCATGGTTCTCTTAGCATTTATTTCTCCATGGAAGAGCAGCCATGAGGTTGACTGGGACTACCCTCACTGCCAGGTTCAAATATGTACCCTCACTGGCTTAAATCAGTCAGCAAAATTCCTTCCCTTTTGTCATGGTGATTGATGCAGAGGTAAATGTCAATGGCTTATGACTTTAGGCCATAGCTTGGGAAGCTCGATTTTTCTGAATAATCTGGTATGGGAATGTGACTCCTAAACTATAGCTTCCATTTGTCCCCAAAGAGGGAAGCTAGCCTAAAGTTAAAGGTGGCACTTAAGGAAGATCCAAGAGAATATAAAAAATAGGAGTTAGATCCCTAATCAAACTGTCTCTGAAGTCTACATAATTTCTGGGGAGCCAATAAATTAACCTTACTGTTAATGCCAGTTTGAGTTGGGTTTTCTAATACTTACCACCAATATCATCCCGAGTGATACATTTACCAGTTTTCGTAACATCTGAGCTCCCTCATGGGTTAGTGTTCTGAGATTACAGAGGTGATGCAGACATCTTTCTAAAGTTAGGTCAGTGCATTTTGAGCTTGGAGCATTAGCTATAGCAGTCTCATTGGTGTAAATCAGGTGTAAGTTACTGCTCTTCTTCCAGCAACTGGCACATAGTATGTGCTCCTATACATTTGTGGGATGAATCAATAAATGCTGCCTGTTGCTCCCCAGAATTTATCTCTTATGTTCCTGACTCTGGTCACTCTTTGATTGCCTTGAATGGGCCTTGGCTACAGGATTTGGAGAATGAAGTTAACTATTAAAGAGTTAAATAAAAGGATAAAAGTTTCTGCTCTTTCCACAAGCAGTGGCTACCCATATCATCTTGGGCTCCACATTATCCAGGGATGGGTTTTCACACTGGTGATTCAGCAGCCAGGCCATACTACTTAATGAAAAGTTATAATTTTGGTTTGAACTGTTCAGGGCTCATTATAATCTACAGCTTACATCTTATGGTAAAAGGACAGAGTAACTAGTTTTGTTTAAGTACAACATTCTTTTCTTTTTTTTAAGTTTATTTAAAAAAAATTAATCTTAATTTTTATTTTAAGTTCCAGGGTACATGTGCAAGATATGCAGGCATTTACATAGGTAAATGAGTGCCATGGTGGTTTGGTGCACCTGTCAGCCCATCGTCTAGGTATTAAGCCCAGCATACATTAGCTGTTTTCCCTAATGCTCTCCCTCCCCCAAACCTACCCCATGACAGGCCCTAGAGTGTGTTGTTTCCCTCCCTGTATCCATGTGTTCTCAGTGTGCAGCTCTCACTTGTAAGTGAGTATATGTAGGTTGGTTTTCTGTTCCTGTGTTAGCTTGCTGAGGATAACAGCTTCCATGTCCCTGCAGAGGATGTGATCTCATTCCTTTTTATGGCTGCATAGTATCCCATGGTGTATATGAGGTACAATTTTCTTCAGAAAATAATCAGATCTAGAGTTGTGTTTTAGATCTAAGCACTGCCCTGTTTAAGTACAAAATAATAATAATTATCATAATATCTTTATAACTGAAAACTTCCAGATAAAAAAATCAAGACCCAGATGACCTTTCCCAATGTACAAGTCTCTCTTCCATCTGTTTTAGATGGAAGGACTAACAGGAATCACACCCAAAGTGAGAGAATAATTAGGATGACAAGGTTAGAACAGCCTTGCTAACCACAGCCATGGCTGTGCTAAAATGACAAAGAATCCTGGTCAGGCCACAAGTTAATACTCCCAGCTCGCCAGGCCACATGCCTGCTGATACCAAGAATTTCTATGGGATGTGGGAAACAGTTGAAATTGGAATATCTGGGTCAGCATAACTTAAAGTGCACTATGACAAAAATCTGACTTGATTAGCCTTCCCCAATGTTCAGAGTGTTCTCCTCCTCTCTTTCAAATGCTAGGTACACCCTAAACACGAGAGAATTTCTCCTAATGTCCTCTATGAACAGGACATTCACGAGTTGCAGCAAGTAGGTAGCAAAGTTATTATGCAAAGCCTGACCATCTAGGAATAAGACAGAAAGGCTTCTCTCCTCAAAGGGGCACTATTTATACCACTCAATCCACCCATGCACCTTGGAGTGTCTTTCTGTAGTCTTTTCTTTTTTTTGGCTGAGCACAGGGGACTTTATTGATGGTACACAACAAGGTGGGGCTCCCTAGGCCACTCCTCCTTCAAGGGTTCTGCATGGAAACTGTGAGGAGGGGAGATTCTCAGTGTGGTGGGGGACTCAGTGTGGCAGGGACTCCCCAGCAGCGAGGGCCTCTGTGTTCCTCTTGTGCTCTCACTGGGGCTGGTGGTCCAGGGGTTTCACTCCTTGGAGGCCAAGTGGGCCCTGAGGTCCACCACCCTGTTGCTATAGCCAAATTTAGAAATAAGCTTGACAGACTGGTAATTGAGGGCAATGCCAGCCCCAGCATCGAAGGTGGAAGATTGGGTGTCGCTGTTGAAGTTGGTGGACACCACCTGGTGCTCAGGGTAGCCCAGGATGCCCTTGATGGGGCCCTCCGATGCCTGCTTCACCACCTTCTTGATGTCATCATATTTGGCAGGTTTTTCCAGGTGGAAGGTCAGGTCTACCACTGATATGTTGGCAGTGGGGACACATTAGGCCATGCCAGTGAGCTTCCCGTTCAGCTCAGAGATGACCTCGCCCACAGCCTTAGCAGCACCAGTAGAGGCAGGGATGATGTTCTGGAGAGCCCCATGTCCATCACACCACAGTTTCCTGGAGGGGCCATCCACAGTCTTCTGGGTGGCAGTGATGACATGGACTGTGGTCATGGTCCTCCCACAATACCAAAGTTGTCATGGATGACCTTGGCCAGGGGCGCTAAGCAGTTGGTGCAGGAGGCATTGCTGACGATCTTGAGGCTGTTGTCATACTTCTCGTGGTTCACACCCATCACGATCATGGGGGCATCAGCAGAGGGGGCAGATATGATGACCCTTTTGGCTCCACCCTGCTAGTGAGCCACAGCTTTCTCCATGGTGGTGAAGATGCCAGTGGACTCTACCACATACTCAGTGCCAGCATTGCCCCACTTGATTTTGCAGGGATCTAGCTCCTGGAAGATGGTGATGGGATTTCCACTGATGATAAACTTCCCATTCTCAGCCTTGATGGTGCCATGGAATTTGCCACGGGTGGAATCATACTGGAACATGTAGACCATGTAGTTGAGGTCAATACAGGGGTCATTGTTGGTGACAATATCCACTTTAGCAGAGTTAAAAGCAACCCTGGTGACCAGACACCCAATATGACCAAATCTGCTGACTCTGACCTTCACCTTCTCCATGGTGTCTCAGGGATGCGGCTGATGATGTGAGAGAAGATGCAGCTGTCTGTCAAATGGGAGGAGCAGAGAGCCTCTTTCTGGAGTCTTAAAGGTAGTTCACAGAGAAACCCAGACTAAATGATTGACTTAAAGCTAAACTTAAAGCTAAAGCCATGTGTCATTGGGGAGAACAAAGAGCCTGCTGAAGTCTCAAACAAATGGTCTCTGTCCTGCTCAAATTTGAATTCAAAGATATCTTTTTGCCAACTACATTTTCCATAGTTTCTTTGGGTTGCATTTCAATCTTTACCATTTCATTAATGTAGCTTTAGGCACACTTATTTTCCTAAAGTCCAGGCTATTTCTAATTCATTCTATATTTAGAAGTCCAAAATATCATCGTCAGTTTCCCTGAAGCATCATGACTGGTTAAGGTTATCAACAGACTCTTCTGTCTAGAAGAAAAAATTCCTGTTAACCATTTCCCTACGGTATCCTTCCCAGCAGTAAAATTCTCAACAGAGCTACTTGATTTCTTAGGCCCTCATTTTTTTTTTTCATAATGAGGCTGCCAACAGATGCCCTATAATGGAAATCTCCATTGACTACCATGGATTATCTCTATCCAAGCCTTGTAATCTGCATCAAGAAAGCATTTTCAATATCCTCTGTCTTTCTGGATGGTCTGTGTCCCCTTTTGTCATTATACAAATTCTCTTGAACATGCCTCTACCTTCATGTGTGTGCATTTCTGTACAGCAGCATATCCTCTTACCCTTAATATAGCAGTTGATTATATGTACTTTGCTTTATTATTCTTTTCTCTAGTGTTTTTTTTTTTCTCCTAAGCATGGATTTATTTCATCCAGCTGGTTCTAAGAATAGGAACCATATCTTCTAATTCTTCTTATGCCTCTAAATACCACTTAGCACATTGAAGATGCCTAATAAATATGCTTCCCTAGTAATATCAGCTTCCTGGTCTTTGCTTCATTTGCATTAATTTGCTTTCCCTTAAAAATTCCTCGAATTTATTTGTTATAATTAATATGTAAATTGTTTAGAAAACATTCTCAGGCCTCTTATAAACTCATTTCACCTAGTCACAGATATGCTGTGACTAGGTAGCTGAATTTTGACTGGAAAGGAACCTTGGGTGTATGAGCTGTGATGTGACTGTATTCTTATGTTTAACTCAGCATCTCACTGGCGGCTTTTCATTGCTACAACTCTAACTGGTTTATTAAGGGTGCTAAACTCAGTGGAGTTTAACTAAGAAACAACTTTTATCCTTCTTTCACGACTGCCCTTAATTATTGTACTTCGTCAGATTTCCCTTCTATGCTTCCTGTGTGGCAACTTGGGCAAACCACACAGCCTTTCAGTCAATTTCAAAGTCTTAACAGTCTCATTTTCCAGTATTAAATAAAATAGCACAACTCAATCTAATGTAAAAACTTAAATCTTCCATCTAATGGAAGCTTCTTCCCCAACACACGCGCTTCTCTACCTCATCCCAGGGTCACTCAGAGAAAGCGTGATTCCTCAGGGCTGTAGACGGCAATGAAGCGTGGCCCGATTCCCTTCTGGTTCTCCACTTGGCTCTTTCGCTCTCAGCACTCCACACTCAGCAGGCTGCTCTCAGACTCTTACAGAGTTGGGCTGTCAAAAAGGGAGGAGGCTAGGTGGTGACAGAGTTTCTAATGTGGCTGCTATGTGTATAACGGTGTCAAAGTTCCCTGTGTGACATATGCCCCATTGCTGAATTTCTTTAAATGATGTGTTTTGTAGGTAGTTGAGGGGCCCTCCCCACCATACCTGCCCCACACAGGGGAGTCTGTCCTGCACAGGGGAGTGTATTCTCTGGCTGACCTCTTGTGACACCCTCTCAGTTCTTTGCTCCAGTCATATAGCCCACTGAACTTTCCTTTGCTGGAGGGACCCTGATCCTGATTCCTGTCAAGATGGCCCTAGAATGGGTACCCCCAGTGGCATTACATGGCCGATAAGTCATCCTGCCTTGGGCTGATAGAAGTGCAGCTGACTTACTCTATCGTCTTCTCAGCTTGTTTATTCTCCAGGGACAGTTACTATCCTGGAGGACAGTCCAGGTTCTCTCAAGAACTCTTTCTTGCTCCATTTACTAAAGTCATTCCCTAGTGGAATAAAATGCTGGTCTCTTGAATGCAAGGGGTTGTGCTGAAGCCCCTTCCACTTGGCTGGGAGGGTTTGCAGGGGGTTGGGGATGGCAGACCACCCTCATTTCTTTTTCCGTGGATATGGAGACTGGAAAAACCACTCCCCTGAATTTCTCTGAAGAATCTTCTCTCTTGTGTGCAGCAGGCTGTGAATGATGGGCTAAGGTTCCCAGACCAGTTTGGGCCACTTCTTACTTGGCTAGTCCTGCAGGAAGGGTCTTTGAAATATGGGACATATAACTCTTCTGGTTTTAGCTTTGGAGATGTCAGATGAAGTCTCAGTTAACACCATGTCATGATACAAAAACAATTTGTGGCACTAAAAGTCTCATGTTTTCTTAATGAAAAATAAAGTATGAATACAGACATTCCTTTAATGTTTATTCCAGATTCTTCTACATGATTCTTCTTCTTCTTTTTTTTTTTTTTGAGACAGAGTCTTGCTATTTCACCAGGCGCCAGGCTGGAGTGCAGTGGCGCGATCTTGGCTCACTGCAACCAGCGCCTCTCAGCTTCAAGCAATTCTCCTGCCTCGGTCTCGCAAGTAGCTGGGACTACAGGTGTGCACCACCACACCCAGCTAATTTTTGTATTTTAGTAGAGATGGAGTTTCACTATGTTGGCCAGGATGGTCTTGATCTCGATCTCGTGATCTGCCCACCTCGGCCTCCCAAAGTGCTGTGATTACAGGCATGAGCCACCGCACCCGGCCTTACATGATTCTTATAGGTGAAGCAAGGCATTTCCAAAGCCCAGATGTTTATTCTCTTCTATTCTAATATCATACCTTTTACCACCAAATTCAAAACATATGATTACAAAATTGGATAGGTAAATATTAGAGTGTAGACTTGTTGAATAATATTTGAGTTCAGTATTCTTCATGTTGATGCCTCTTTTGGTTGAACAGTTAATATTTGCATTGAAATATTCATTAGTTAAGAAAACCTGCTATAAAGAGAAGCATATTGTGTGCAATTCTTGTCTTTAGCAATTCTGATTTCTCATATGTTTTTGAGATATCTTAATGCTGAGAATTGGATTCACTGTATAGAGTTTCATGTCAGGTGAACTGCTCAGCTTTGTGACCTTGGACAAGGCATTTTTATATGGGACTTGGTTGTATTATTTTTAAATTGAGAAGATTTTACTGGGTAATATTTAAAGTCCTTCCAGCCTCGAATAGTTTGCCACATCTGGATAATATACATTCATTCATGTTGGTGTGAATTGAAAAAA
The DNA here is from genome assembly GCA_963574635.1 of Cheracebus regulus. Taxonomy (NCBI): domain Eukaryota; kingdom Metazoa; phylum Chordata; class Mammalia; order Primates; family Pitheciidae; genus Cheracebus; species Cheracebus regulus. The sequence goes on along the minus strand of CAUYQU010071184.1, from coordinate 60,454 downwards.
AAAGCTTAAAAAATGGTAACTGATTTTTAATATATATCTGACTCAATATTTGCACTGACGCAGTGTTGTTAGACACAGAACTTCATAATTCACAAATTTATCATATAATTCATTCAGCCTTTCATTTTATTATTTAATATTGCTACACTTTTATTAATGAAAAGTTAATGATCAGTGACTTTAATTATATGCTTGTTCTAATACTAGTATTCTCCCTTTCTTCACTGGTTGTAAAATAAGTTACTAAATGTTTCTCTTAGGCTATATGCATGTGTGTGTGTGTATACATATACATATATTTATATGTATATATAGGACCATATCTACCAAGTGTGAAATCCTTCTTGTAAAAGTTGGATGTGCAACCCTATAGGTCAGAAGTAAGCCAAGCTCTAGAGCGGCCCCTCCCCACATCAACAGGCCATTTTCTTCTCTGCCTCTGACCCCTTGCAGGAAGACCGTGCCCCTGGCAGTGGGTGGATTCTCCAGCGTGGGTGAATTCTCCAGCGTGGGTGAGGATCTCCAGCCAGGTGGCCCCTCTGTGGCCTCAGGCCTTTGCTGTGGTGTAGTCCTCCCTCCAGGTTTGGGGGCAGCCTCCACCTCAATTGCTTGTGCACAGACACAGGGTCCCTGAAGAGTCTTGCACGTTGCCCGTTGACAGAGGTCACTCAGTGTGAATGGTCATTCTTGTCAATCCTTCCAGGATACATGGGGACTCAGTGAGTGGGCCACCTGCTGTGCCAGGGACAGGGACTCTGAGTCTCCCAGAAGGTCTCGGCCTCTACAACTGCAGCTCACCAGCACCCTGCCTGCAGTGGACACCGTGAACAGGTCCACTCAGGCAACAACACACGGGTACTTCTCAGCTCTGCTTCTCTCTCTCCGTGTCCCGGTCTTTGACCACACAGGCTGTTGTGTCCTCTCTGGACACCACACTGTATCTCTTCTCACTCTGCCTCATTGTGTGAACACCAGGCTTCTAGAAGTTCCATAAGTGAGCCATTGATTGCAGCATCCAGAGCGTCCCCTGGATTCCAGGTGGTGCCCGCCATTCTCCAGAGGTGAGGAATTGAGACAGCACAGAGGCTGTGGGGGAGGAACTCCTTAGAGCCTCTAGATAACATGCTCACCTCCTTTTCATGGGGGGCTCTGCCATGCTGTCCCAAGAAATTCTCCTGCAAACTCACTGGATTTGGGAGCTGGCTCTCCCAATTTTACTTTCCATGTTCTCGCCACATTCCTTCCCAACCATCAGTTCAGTTTACTATTTTCTACCACAGAGCACAAAATAAGCAGATGCGCCCACATCACTCTCAGCTGCGGTCACCTCACTACTCCAAGTCTAACGGCAGGATACATGGGCATGAAATCTCCCTCCACTCCCTCCACCACCTCTCTATTCCACCAACAGAAGAAACGAGGTTGGAGAGGGCAGTTTGGCGCTGACCTCTTACCAGTTTTAAATCTTACCACGTGTCTACAGAGAGAAAGAAAATGGTATTGGTGGATACAAAGTAATGGAAAGCCAGAGGCAAAATTTCACCTATTGATGGTGGTGATTACATAATTGTATATAATTTTGAAAGCTCACAGAACTATGCACAGGAGAATAAATGTTAGTGTTTGTAAGCAAAGAAAGTGAAGAACGAAGGAAGGGGTGGATTAGGGGCATGGTGAGGGAGGAAGGGAGAAAACACCGTTGGTGAGTTTGAATAGACTTCCAGGAATGACATGAGCTTCCGGCCTCCATCTCCTAACTTTGAGTTCTGAGGAACACCCTAGCCTTAGCAACGTTGGACAGAATCTACTTTTAAAGACCTTGAGGAAGGGAGATTCCATCTTTTTCTATGGTAACCCATTCCAGCCTCAGGAAGTTCTTTATATCTTAAATTATTACCTTATGATGCAGTTTAAGTCCATTTCCTTCATGTCTCATTTCTACCCACTGATGACAGCAAGCAGCTGGTCACATCCTCAGAGTGACGCTTGTTTGTACTCCTGAACGTCTCTTGCAGGCTAGCTGTCAACCATCTCATCATTAAACTAAATACAGGCAGTTTCTATAATCTTCTGAAATTCCTGCAGGCTCATTAATCATTCCCCTGTTCCACGTACAAAATCGAGCCCAGGGCTTTAGGAAAAGCCTGAGTGTCAGTCCTAAGAGCAGGACGTTGTGCATTCATGATTCCACATGCTTTTCAATGCAAGCTGATATCTTGCATTTGTTACAGCACAGAAACACCAGATGGTTGATACACTCACTGTTGGATTTCTCTAATATCTAGAATATATGTTTAAATAGACCACTGGCATTTGCAGAACTGACATCTGTAGTTCAGGGTAGCCTGTGCTCCCCAATCTGTAGGATGTAACTTAAAAGGCAGATTATAGTAAGTAAGGCATAAGATTGTTGTGATATCAAATGAGAACATGTAGTAATGGTTCTCAACTGAGCTCAAAGTACACACAGGGGCCACTAGACATTTAGTGACTATATCAAGGAGGTCTCTCCCTTGAGGACTGTGAAGCTCTGGAGATGTATTCCTTTAGAACGTGTTAAGTCCACTGCATAAGCCTTCGTTTCTAGTAATAATATAATTTTGTTCTTTATGTTTTTAATTATATAATTAATTTTAATCTAATTATTTTTATGTAATCTTTATGTAATTAATTTTTATGTTTTAATATTGTGTGTGAATGTGTGTTTGTATATGCCGTGTGTATGTGTGTGAATATGCATAGTGTTTGTGAGTGTGTGTCTTTGTGTATCCCAGTGTATATATGTGCAAGTGTGTGTGAGATTGCCTGTGTGGTGTTGTGTGTCTATGTTCACACACGTGCATGGTGCATTAGGAGGAAAGCACTCTTCATATATCGAACTGACAGGAGTTTCAACCCATAATCATGACTTTGATGTCAATGAGGTCTACTTGATTCAGGTGCTTCTTTTAACACGAGCTGTCCAGCAGTTGGTTTGGGAATACTTTTCTTGAAGTTCTTCTCTTCCATCTATTCTGCAAATGACATTGGACTACTCTCTGCGGAAGACCCCAGAAATCAGGCTGTCAAGAACAAATAGTACTTGTCTTCAAGGACTTGCTGTCTGATGAGGTTAGAATAGCATGGAGCCAGGGCATGGTGAGATGCTAAGCGCTCAGGTGCATGGAGAGCATGACACCTGAAGGGAGGATTGCAGAAGAACTTCAGGGAGAACCAGCAGGTGGTCACCTGGAGGTCATGCAGTGAGTAGTCCTCTTGGAAGGGGCTCAGCAAGTCAGACAGTGGTCAGAATTGAGGTAGGAAACACTGACTCAATTTAGAGAATCAAGAGTCCTATCCTCTAGTCCTGTCTCAGTCATCTAGGCCTTCCCCTGAAGGCGAGGGGTCCCCCGGAGGCTATTATCAGTGTAGGGGTGCCATTGCAATTGAGAAATGTCACTGTTGATGCTATGGGAAAAGGCCAGGTGTGCAAAGCTGGAGTCAGTGAGCCCCGTCGGGAGGTTGCTACCAAAAGCCATGTGAAAAGGCTGAGAGGGCCCTGAACTCAGCCAGTGAAGGCAGTGGAGACAAGGGGACATGTGTGGACAGCCCTTGGCAGCTGGAGCAGGAGTCTTGGTGCTGATTTAATTGGTGGCATATGAAAGAGAAAGAGGGGTACAGGTTGTGCATTCATGTTGGCCGCACTGAGTCCAAGGTGCCTATGGGTCCTCAAGTACAGAGAACTTCAACAACCCCTGGACGGCTGACCGACGAGCTGAAGGACGAGTGTGGCAGGACCTTCTGTTCTCTGCACACTTTTGCCCCTGCTCTGACCACAGGGCCTCTGAGTGTTCTATTCCAGGTTCTCATCCTTCTCATATGCCCCAGTTCTTCACTTCTACAATGCCCAGTGCACCAGCTGTCCACACGATTGAGAGTGCACACCTGCTATGTGCTCAACCCAGCTCTTCATACCCAAAATACAGTCAGCAGCATTTGTCTTTTGGCATCTTGGGTTTAAAAATTTTTTTTTTTTGAGACAGAGTCTCCTCCATCGCCAGGTGCCAGGCTGGAGTGCGGTGCCACGATCTCGGCTCACCGCAACCTCTGCTTCCTGGGTTCAAGCAATTCTCCTACCTCAGCCTCCCGAGTAGCTGGGACTACAGGCATGTGCCATCATGCCTAGCTAATTTTTGTTTTTTTAGTAGAGACGGGGTTTCACCATGTTAGCCAGGATGGTCTCTATCTCTTGACCTCGTGATCTGCCTGCCTCGGTCTCCCAAAGTGCTGGGATTACAGGCATGAGCCACCACGCCCAGCAAATTTTTATTTTTATTTCAATAGTTTTGGGGGTACAGGTAGTTTTTGGTTACATGGATATGTTCTTTAGTGGTGATTTCTGAGACTTCGGTCCACCCATCATGCAAGCAGTTACACTGTACCCAATATGTAGTCTTTTATCCCTCACCCCTCCCACACTTTCCTCTGAGGCCCCAGAGTTCATTGTATCATTCTTAAGCCTTTGCATCCTCACAGCTTAGCTGCCACTTATAGGTGAGAACATGTGATATTTGGTTTTTCATTCCTGAGTTACTTCACTTAGAATAATGGCCTCCAGCTCCATCCAAGTTGCAGAAAAAGACGTTATTTTGTTCTCTTTTATGGCTGAGTAGGATTCTATGGTATATACACACCACATTTTCTCTGTCCGCTCATTGATTGATGGGCGCTTAGCTTGGTTCTGTATCTCTGCAATTGCGAATTGTGCTATTAGCCACATGCATGTGCAAGTGACTTTTTCATATAATGACTCACTTCCTTTGAGTAGATACACAGTAGTGGGATTGCTGAATAGAACAGCAGTTCTTTTAGTTTTTGAAGGCATCTCCATACAGTTTCTCAGAGTGGTTGTACAAGTTTACATTCTCACCAGCGGTGGAAAAGTGTTCCCTTTATACCACATCCATGCCAACATCTACTGTTTTGTTTACTTTAGACCCTGAATTTTAATTCTAGTGTTTGTTAACATTTTAAATACATTTTCCATATTAATTCTGAAACATAAACACTACCAATCTACCTAGTGAGTTCTTTTTTTGTAAATGGAATTATTTGAAGACGTTTCTTAACTGAATGACAGGAAAACAGGTGTTCGATTAACAACCAAATTTGGAGCAAATTGACAATGAACTTCCACCACCTGGAGTGAGATGGGGCCCAGGCTGCTGCGGAGCCCCGTGTTTGCTGGAGAGACCCTCCCAGGGAGAGGGGACATCTGCTCCCCTGCCCCAGCACTGGACTCAGGTCCACCGTTCCCACTTCATACAGAATGCTGCTCGGGCAACTCAAGGAGGATTTTTAAACATAGGGCCTTATGCCAACAACAACAACAACAAAAAGTATACTTGAGAATGCCTAGACCCATCTGCAAAAATAATTACAATATAGCGTATGGCATTGACTCAAACCAACCGTACACTAGAAGTGTGATGTTTACCATCAGCACAACACATACTGACATGCAGTACCTTTCCCAACAAAGTGAAGCAGTCATATATTTTGCAAGTCTTTTCTCTAAGAAACTGGTAAAACTGGCCAAGTGAAGTAGCTGATGCCCTGTCATATCAGCATTTTGGGAGGCTAAAGTGGGAGGGTCACTTGAGGTCACTTGAGTTTGAGCCTAGTCTGGGCCACAAAGTAAAATCCCATTTCTATAAAAAACATAGAAATTAGCTGAGTTTGGTGGCACACACCTGTAATCCCAGCTACTTCAGAGGTTGAGCTGGAAGGGTGAGGTTGCAGTGAGCCATGATTGTGCCACTGCACTCCAGCCCTGGTGACAGAGAGAGGACCCACTCTCAATGAAAGAAAGAAAGAAAGAAGGAAAGAAAGAAAGAGAAAGAAAGAATGAAAGAACAAAAGAATGAAAGAAAAGAAAGAAAGAAAAAAGAAAGAAAGAAAGAGAAAGACAAAGAAAGAACGAGGAAGGAAGGAAGGAAGGAAAGAAGGAAAAAAGACACTGTTAAAACACTTAGCTAAGTGTTATTCCATGGAAAAGAGAGGTTCTGTTCTCGTTCCGTCCGAGTCTCTCTCACACCTCTGTTCTGTGTTACCTGAACACCTTCCGCTCCCAGCCATCCGCCATCCACACCAGTGGCTCTTCTTCCTGTTAATGATGAGATTTCTGTGCTCCAGAGTCATCCGTTTCTAAGGGTCTCAGCTCGCCCAACATTAACTTTCCATGGGCAGCTTTCTGAAAACATAGCTCTGGCTATAGCTAAGGGTAATTTGCTTCTGCGAGTATGATTGTGAGCTTCTCAGCAAGTCCCAACAAAGACAAGGGCGTCTTCCTGCTTGCAGGGAAGCCTTGTGGGGCATGCACCTGTTACTGTAGGCTAGAGGTGCCTCCTTTTCTGCTGACTTGCTTTTTACCCTGCTAGGTTTTCACTAAGCTTTTCCTTCTGAGTGAGACTTTATAGCCCCCCGGACGTTGGAGAGGAAGTAAACTCTTCCAGATTCAGTGTTATCGGGAGACGTCTTTCTTGCAGAACAGAAATTTTTGGTTCTATGATATTTCCTTTGGATTCAGCCTCAAACACCTCACCCGTCCCTGACCTCACCTCTGCCTCTCCGATATAGCCTGAGCTCTTATCAACTGAAGGACTTCTGCTTTTCCTCCCCTGACATATAAATGGCTAGCTCACATTAACTCAAAGAGAGCAGGTTTATCAAACATCAAGGTGGCACATGGAGCAGGAATGCCACCATGAACCTGGTGATAGAGAAGTGAATCTGTGTTTTGATCTTCTTGGGTAGAGGAGGGTCCTGAGCTGGGAGTTCAGCCCTCAGTAGGCCCTTAATTTTCTCATCTCTCTAATTAAGTAAGGACATTAAGTAATTTTCCTCGGTATCTATCTAGAAATACTACCCACAAATGTGTCAATGTGATTTCTCACCAGTCCAACATTACCTATTACCCAGTCCTTACCTAGGACATGAAATCCCAGCAGACCCTCATGGAAGGAAACCTTGCTGTCTTCCAGGCAGCAGGGTCCCAATTCCTGACAGGTCCTGGAGCCCATCAGAGGCACGGTGTGCCTACAAAGAGGAGAGATAGACTGCATGAGGGACCTTTTTCTGAAAAGTACCAGAAACCTCTGAACACTCATGTCACCCAAGGAAAGTGGAGGTCACTCTCAAGAAGAAGTCAAACTGGACTCAGGACTCCCGTGGTGAAGGGAGCTTGTGCCACATTTTTTCAGTCTATTAAAAAACTGATGCATCGTGTCTTTTAAAGTCTGTTCAATCCCGTCCCCTCCTTATTTTTAGAGTGCTTTCTATGAATCCAGTGTTGCGCCAAGAAACTCACATAGACTATTTTATTTAGCCCTGAAAACAACTATATGAGATAATTATTATGATTATTGTTATGGCATCATCAGACCTATTTTCAGAATGGATATTTGAGGCCAGACTCCTGAGGTCAGAGCCCATGCAGAAAAGATTTATCATGAGAGCAAGTTGTTCCCATTTGCAAATCCCTTCAAAACATTAGCGTGTACACTTTCCCAGAAACTGATGCCAGAAAACATTTTTATTTTCTGAATCCATTGAAAATAAGAAAATGAAGATTCTCTTTTGTTTCTAATAGGAAATTGGCACTTCAGAAGAATGAAGGGAATCCCAGAGATGGTAGACAACTCGAAACGGTCTTGAAACAGCCGAGAAGAGCTCCATGCCGTGTTGGTGGCTCATGCTCGTGTCCCCACGTCTGGAACAAACTGACAAGCATATCTGCTGTGCTCACAGCCACCCAGGGAAGCCCTGGAGATGCCTGGTGTCTCTCAGGCCACCTGAAAAGAAATGTGAATACACAAGAAAGGATGGAAAAACTTGCACAGAGGACATTTTAAGTGCAAAGAATTTTTTAGACCTGATCAATTAAAGCACAATCATTCGACCTCCCTAGCCTTCACTCACTTCCTATTTCCCCTGCCTTGTCAAGCTCCAGCCAGACATGCCTCCTTTATACAAGGAAGGAAACACACACACACACAAACACACATGCACACACACAGAAACACACAAACACAAAAACATACACACACAATCACACACAAACACATGTGCACAAATACACAAACATAGACACAGACACACAGGAAAAGGACAAGTCTCCTGATGCTTGTCCAGCATGCCTCCTACCCCAGAGTGCCTCCTCACCCCTGGCGTGCAGCTCCCAGGCATGCTGGCTGAGGTCCTGGAACACAAACCCAGCCACCCACCAATCAGGACTCACACTCCCAGACCATGAGAGACTCTAGAGAGTAACGACACGGGTCATGACTGGGGGCCCTACAGGACTTATGGCCAAGGTCCTAGACAAGCACTTTGTAATATTTAGTGACTTTTGAGTTATGTCATTTCTTATATTGAAATTGATAATATTGGCATTTAATTATCACCTACAAGTCAATTTTGTTATATTTTGGGAAATAAACAATGGAGCGCTCTTTCTTCTTAGCATCTTTGGCTTAACATCAGTCTCTTGTTTGGCATTTCGGGGGCCTTATTTTCTTCCTGTGAGCTCTGCTTTACAAGATCAGCATTTCTTACAGTTAAGTGAAGTCCTGATAGTGTGTTATGCTCAGCTCTGGATGAAATGAGAACAGTGCTTGCTCCTACCCACTGTCCTTAAAGATTCCACCCTGTATAACAAACATGAGAGAAAGATAATAACCGCGTATATAATACAACTATGATGATAACCATATCAGCATCTGCCGTTTATTCTGTGCTTATCATATGCCAGAAACTCCACTAAGAGTTTATGTCTATTATTTGATTTAGTCCTTACAATGACTCTGCACCACAGATACTATCATCACAAGATTAAGGATCAACAAGATTGAAATACGGACTGGTTTAACGACTTACCCAATATCACTTGATATAGTAAATGCCGAAGTCAAAATCCACATCAAGTGTTCTCCCCTATGGTTCATCCCCCAGTAAAACACGGGTGCCGGTCCTGGGTTAGGTGAGCCTCAGGCATCAGGTGAGCATTAGGGGCCATCGGGCAACAGTGTCTGCACTCAAGACAGCATCAGCAGACGAAGCCCTGCACTTGTCAAATCCAGAGCAGGGCCGGACACCCCATAGGCTGAGCCACTGGAGGGCTTGGGGGACAGCTTGTGGGACTTCTGAATTTTGAAGGTGAACCTGGGAGGATTTCTACTCAGCAAGCAGGTTACAGGAAGCTCTCACCAGGCTCCACAGTCCTTGAGAGCAGTAGAGAAGGAGCACATAGAAACAGCATGACTCCTGAAGAACAGGCATGCAGGCAGCTCCTCTCCCAAAAGAAAATTGACACCCAGCAATGCTCTGACTTTCTAAATCCCTCTAGATCAGACACACATGTGAATCAGGGGAAGCACTTCCACTAGGAAGTGAGTTGGTCAACAAAAACCATTTGTGAAAAAAGTCATTTTGTGAAATAAATTATGTGACTGATTTATTAAACATATATCATGCTTAGAAGATTGACAATTCTCGCAGAGATCCACAAGTGGAAGGGGCAGGGTCTAGAGACCTGGGCTTCCGTCCGACTCGACGCTTTCCAATTGGCGTCAGCAAATTATTTTATGTCCCTGACCCCATGTTTTGTGTGTTTATGATCATGCCTAGGAGCCTTAATGGTCAACCAAAATGGACTGGGATTCAGGGATTATTCAACATAGATAAGAGCAAAGCAGAGCAAAACATCGTTCATAACACAGGGACCATCTCCCCGTTGAGTACATGCTCTTTGAAAATAAACTTTGCCAATGGCTTAGTTAACTTAATATACTAATTCAACTTCCACTAAAGACAACTCAAAATTTTCTTTATTTGTGCCATTTTAACATGATGTAAACTATGAAATTTGTACCATCTGGATCATGACACCTAAACAAAGACTAACCATATTCCAGTCAAGAACATTCCTGAGTAAGGGCAAGACTCGCTGCCCTCAGAACATCAGAAATAATAAAATCCTGACCCCTTTGATCTGACTTTGCCCTTAGAGAAGCAGCAGCGAGTGGATGGCCTTCCTTGAGTGCTGTTCTTCATAAGGACATGATAGGCTCCTCCCTACCCTAACTCTATTCAGTCTTTCCCATCATAATTTTTAAAAGTAATCCAATCACACATAGAACTTTAAGACACAAATTGTGTTCTTGCTACAATGCAGGGCATCCTTTACCTGAAGTGGTCTGACCTCTGAGCAGGAAACACATGCTCACAGTGCAGGAGGAGCCAGAGATTCTCATGCCCACTTCACTGATCTCCATTCTATTCATTCATTCATTCGTTCATTCATTCATTCATTCATTCATTCATATATTCACGAAAACCATATGTTTGCAAGAAAACATGTCAGAATGAAAGCTGGTCTGTCAGGATTGTGGGGTATAGATTCTCTGGGTTTTCATTTCCTATTAGAGGGTGATGAGAAAAAAACACATCACCTTAGTGTTAGGTTCACCAGACAGATTTGATATCCAAATATAGATATCTATGACTGGACAAAGGATCAATTAAATATGCACTATTGAGTGGTCTACTTTGAAGAAACTCTGCTCTTTTACCTGGGTTTCAAAAGCTCACATCCACTCCACACAGGGAAGGGATTTTGTCAACTGTGTGCTTGTGCTTGAAGGCCCACAGCCCATCAAAAAGGACATCTGTCAGCAAACACAAAGTGGAAGTGGGAGGCAGGTGGTGCTTAGATCACTGTATACAAAATCAGGAGGGAATGACAAGAGTGTGGTGCAAAAACATGATTCCCATGATGAACTCAGAAAGCACAGGACAGGCCCAGGTGCACATACAGGGGAGGAGATCAGGACTCCCAGCGTGACTTGGGAACACGGGCTGGGGTCAATATGCTCTGTATCACTCATGGGGTAAGGCAAAGTGACACTTAGGTGTGTGGGAGGTCCCTTGGCCAGGTGTTACGGCCCTTTCCAGAATGGCTGAAGGTCTGGGGATTTTCTCAGCCTAGGCTACACAAATCCTGGGAATGACTGAGAGAAAGTGTGCAGCCTGGGACGTGAGCCTGCAGGGCATTTCTCCCTGACTCTCACTGGACCCCCTCATGGCACCTCCCCTGCAGAGGGACCTGTGTCCAGGACTCTGGAGAAAGCCTGTGGGGTGCCACACCCAGCCTCCAGGTGACAATTGCTTGTTGGTGCTCATGGTGTCTATGCTGGGAAGCAAGAGAGGGAGGAATGGAGCACCAGCCAGCCTGAGTGGCTGCAATCCACCCACTTCTGCACAGTCTGAGGTCCTTGTGAGCCCAAGTCTGACAGTCTGAGAGCCCATGGGGAGCCCTCCTGGAGCTGGGACCCTTTCTGCACTACAGCTCCCACTCATGCATCACAGCCTTTGCACGTGGCTCTAAAATACTGAGCCAGAAAACAGAGTCCCTTTCTCCCAGGAAAGCTCTGTGGCCCCCTGAAGAGTGGTCTCCCTGCCTGCAAGCAGCACTAGAGCTCTTCCAAGGGGGTAGGAGTCAGGGAACCCCATGGTAACCCCATAAGAGCATCTGCCCTTTACCCAGACAGCAGGACTCTTGGCCAAGAACAGAGAGAAACTTCGAGTCACTCATCCCTAAACAAAGGATATCCATTCCACGGAGCTTACTAATTTAAATAGCATATTCATTCTTTTCAAAAAATGTAATAAATAAGAAAAGTGATGCTCACCCAAGCACTCACAACTTTTTTGTCCACTAAACATCATGTAATAATTTAAGCTTTCAAACAATTAGACAGCTCCGAGATGACTAATATTTCTTTTTCATAAACTAGAAAGGAAGACACAATGACCTTACATAAGTTGACCTGGACAGGCGCAGTGGCTCACGCCTGTAAGCCCAGCACTTTGGGAGGCCGAGGAGCATAGATCAAGAGGTCAGGAGTTCGAGACCAGCTTAGCCAACATGGTGAAACCCTGTCTTTACTAAAAACACAAAATATTTGCTGGGCATGGTGGCGCTTGCCTGTAATCCCAGCTATTCTGGAGGCTGAGGTAGGAGAATCGCTTGAACTCAGGAGGTAGAGGTTGTGGTGAGTGGAGATCATGCTATTGCACTCCAGCCTGAGGGACAGAGCAAGACTCTGTCTAAAAAAAAAAAAAGATTGATCCTAGCAATACGTAGCTTGTTGTTTGGACAGCAGCTGGACTTGGCTGAATGTTGAGCAGCTGCTCTCATGAAGTTTCCTTCACCATTGATCTCCATGTTCCCATGAGTACTGGCCGTTGAGTAGAAATTTTAGTTTTGTATGCTGGTCTCTTGCTTGACTGAACATGAGACAACCATTGAGTAGATTGCCTTTGGGAACAGTAGCATGATTTTGTCTTTGGTAGACGTGTACATTGGAAGAAAAAAGTATATAGATGACATCATAAAGGGTGGGGACATCAAATAGCCCTGCAGTTTTAAGTTGTGAACAACTTTCAAAGTCTTGCTAGTCACCAAAAGAGACAAAATGACAGTATGTGGCTCTACACAATGCAATTTATAAAATCTTCTTTAAAGGGGCTCAAAGAGAGAGCTGAGAATAGGCAGTTTATCACATCCATACTCCTTCCTGCACTGAAGGAATCAGAAACACTGTTGGCAAAAGGCAAGAGAGAGGAGTGATGTTCTGTGAACTAGGGAGCCCTTTTCTCGGGTAATGCATGGGAAACTTTAGTTGCCGGTGAGACATAGAGTATTAAGAGGTCAAGCATATTGTACTTTGTAGTCTTTTATACTCCAACATAAAAATTTATGATGAGGAAAGTATATAGTTTCCTATATGAATTTTTCTGTCTGTTTTTTGTTATGAAGACAGGGTCTGGGGCTTTGAAGTAAATCACTGTGATCATGTAACCCACCAAGTTTGTGTTAAATAACTTCAGCCATTGTACATATTTCTTATTTATTTTGAATTGCCATACCAAAAAAAATCCAAATAACTATAAACTGGTCTGTTTCATTTTATGTCGGCTTTTAATAATCTCTAGGAAAATTTGTGATTTTATAAATCAGCACATTTTTATTGTTTAAGCATACTTTGTTTCTTTATTTTCTGTTTAGCTAGTGGTACCTATAAAACAGGTTCCTGATATTCTGAAAATATTATTTTAACAGCACAAACTGAACTAATACGCAAATGTTTCAAACTCTAAATAAGAGCTTAAATTGGGATAAGTTCTTCAAATAAGACACACATTATATTTTCAGGATTTTGTTTTCCTGCCTAGATTGACAAAGTAACTTAATTTGGCTGTAAGTAAAAGTAAAATCATTGCTGATTTGTTTCAACATAGTAAGAAGTTCATGTTGAACACACATGGCTAAGTTTAATTTAGCCTCTGAGAAGTCACTGCAGCTTTTGGGTGTACTAGAGGAGGGGTAGAAATTAATGAAAATCCCACAGTGCTGTGGGCCAAAGACTTCCAGGAAAAGAGCCCATAAATGCGCATGTCCAGGGCTTCCCATGGCCGCCCCCAGGGCCCCTCTCAGCAGGAAGGGTAGAGCGCTGCGGTGCGTCAGACGAGCACTGCGCGGGGAGGCGCTCGTGTTTGTTATTTGCAGGATTTTCACCTGTATTGCATTGCATTGTATTGATTAATTCTGTAATCTATGTAGTCACATATTAATAAATATAGATTTCTCCTGTATTTATTAATAAGTGACTATATAGATTAGGTGTCTGTTTCCTGGGCGTCATGTGGCTCTGGGATCAAGTGAATGCTTAGTTCTCAAGTCAGGTATAACATTTCCTGCCATGAAGGAAGCAAGAAAAGCCAAAGCTCTGCCCTTCTAGGTTCCCTGAGCCTTGTCAGCTGAGCTCCAGCACCACACAGCCCCCAACTCCTAGTCCCCAAACAGGTAACCGAGCCGACGTTCTGAGGGCATCATGCTCCTTCCTCCTCTCTTGCCTCCCTCCCTCATACATGTTCGCAGCAGCTGCCTGGGCTTGAACACCTCATATAATAAGTGGAATGTCTCCGACACCCAGCAGTTATGAGATTTCTCTCTACACCTTCTCAGAACTACAATGCAATTTCTCTGATTTGGGAACCAAATCAATCAGTTCATCATGTTCTTTCTGAGTGTGCCTGTGTGTGTGCATGGGCATGCCTGTGTGCATTTGTGTATGTACATACATGTGTCCATGTATGTGCACACAAGTTTGTGTGTGCTTATGTGTGCATGTGCACCTGTGTGTGTACATTTATATGTGTACATTTGTGTCTGTGTGTGCACATGTATATGTGCAGTGTGTGCTTGTGTGTCCTTTGTACAGATGTGCATGTGTGCATACATGTGTGCATGTGTGGGACTGTGTGCAGGTATGCATAAACGTGCACATATGTATGCACTCATGTGTGCCTTATGCATGTGTGTATGTCTGCATTTATACACTTATGTTCATGCATGTGTGGGTCTGCATGTGTGGGATGGTGTGTGGGTGTGCACATTTGTGTGCTTATGTGTGCCTTGTGAAGGTGTGAGTGCATGTGTGCTTGTGTGTTCATGTATAGAATGGTGTGTGCATGCATGTGTGTATATAAGTGCATGTTTGTGTGCCTGTGTGTGTGTGTGCATGTGTGTGCACATGTGTGGCTTTGTGCATATGTGAGTGTGTTTGGAGAGGAGGTACAGATATGCTTCTAATGGTACAAAGGAAATAAAACCTCATTCAGACTAAAGTTGCCTTTCTTTGTGGTAAAATAGTTTTAATTCACCTTTAAGGTTTGATTATTATGGCTGGATCTGGATTTATTTGCAGAATGCATTGCCTTTATCAGATTAAACTGTGACAATTTGCAGTGACAAACTGGCCCTGGACAAAAGGGCAGGGAATTCTCCATGTAACGACTTGGAAATGCTAATCTCTAAACATGCAATAACTATCTATACCCAGGACAGGGAGAAGAAAGGGTGAATGAGGATAAGAGAGAAAACAGAAGTCACTTACAAGGGCAAACCTGTCTCCTGCAAGTCAGTGAATCAGACCTGTTCGGTCAGGGTGCTTCACTAGTTTACTTTGGGCTTTTAACAGATTTTCAGGGAGAGATTTATTGCATCCTGAGTGGTTGTTTTAGCTCTAATCATTCATTTCATTGTTTGAGAAGCATTTGTTGATCCTCTTCTGTGTATCAAAAAATGTTCTGAGGTTTGGGGGATCATCAGTAGAACAAATTCAACATAAATCATTAGCTCATTAAGTTTTCACTCTGGTGGGAAGGGATGGATATAGACAAATAGGAAAATTGTAATACGTAATTATTGGGTGATGAGAGTGATGAAAAATAAGAAGCATGGGAGGAGAATAGAGCTGCCAGGGTAAAGGGGTCTTTCATTTAAGCAGATCACCATGGAAATCGTCACCATAAAGACAGCATTTAGCAAAGGATTCTGGAGGTGAGTCAGTATCTGGGGAGGAGGATGCTGAGCAGATGGAAGCAAAAGCACCAAACTCTGAGGTGAAAACGTGGAAGCCATCAAGGAACAGAGGGAGAAGGGGGCCAGGGAAAGAGGCAGAGAAGTCACAGAGGGACCTAGTCGATTCCACAGGGGCTTGTAGCCCCTGGGAGGATCTAGGGTTTTGAGTAAGATGAAGCATTATTAGGAGGTTTTGAGCAGAGAAAAGACATGATTTGATTTATATTTGAAGTGATCATTTTGTCTTCTATGCTAAAAGTTGACAGTAAAACACTACTAAAAAACAATAAAAGAAACATGAACCAATATAAAATCATAACACATTCCTAATGGGATGTCTCAACGTCATAAATGTTAGTTCTCCATAAGTTAGATTCAAGTTTAATACCAGAAGGGCAGTAGTATTAAAATACAGTCATGCACTACATAACAATGTTTTGGTCAACAATGAACTCAACAGTGGTTCCACAAGATTACAGTACCATGTTTTTACTGTATTTTTTTATGTTTAATATGTCTAGATACACAAATATTGATCATCGTGTCACAACTGCCTGCAGCATTCAGTGCAGTCACGTGCTGCACAGCTTTGTAGCCCAGGAGCTTTAGGTTAGACCGTACAGCCTGTGTGGTAGGCTTGACTGTCTAGGTGTCTATAACACACTCAACAATGTTTGCACAACAACAAAATTGCCTAATAACACATTTCTTGGAATGTAGCCCTGTTGTTAAATAATGCATGACTGTGCAGTTTAGCATATTAATGAAAACAGAGTGATTATTGCTCATGGCTAGATAAACACACCAATGAAACAGAATAGAATATCCAGAAATGGACACAATTGAAAGCATATACTTAATATATGATACAGAGGGCAGTTTACGTCAATGGGAACAAAGAGACTTTTCAGTAAGTGATGTTGGAATAATGAGATAGGCAATCAGATGAAAAGGTAAAGTCGAGTCCATCTACCTCATCCTATACTGGAAGGGATTATAAATTCCACATTTAGATATTTACAATACATGAAACTATATGGATGGTATATAACAAAAACTTTGCAGAAACATATATATGTAAGTATATACATATATACACACATATATATATATGCTAGAAAGAGAAATAATAAACTAGGAAAAAAATTGCAACTCATATCATGACAAAAAGTTAATACCTCTAATACCTAAGAACTTCTAAAAGTATAGAAGAAATTCCAGTGGTGAAATGGGCTAGACATATAAATAGACAGATCATGGTAAAAAATGCAGGTAGTACTTAATCACATGAAAAGACATTAATTTCCCTCATAATTAGAGAAACGTAAATCAAAACTACAGTATATATCTCTTCTCACTATCAGATTGGCGAACATCCAAAAGTCTGACAACAAACCCTGTTGTTGAGGCTATCTGGAAATAGGCACTTTTTCCATTATTGCTGGTTGAAACGCAGCATTATATACCTCCTGCAAAAGAAAATTTGGTGACTTCCAGAAAATTTACACAAACATCTCACCCAGCAGCCTGGAGCCAGGGCTTTTCACGTTGACTATTCGGAGATCAATGTCTCAGAGCCCTCTTCATAGTTTTCTGTGGTTAACCTTGACATTTCCCAGTAGCTGTTGATTGTCCAACCTCTGTCTGACCTGAAACCCATATTGTAGGCAGACATTCGGCTGAATATTCAAGGGGCCCCATGTGGAGGCTCTGGCTCTATGTTGCTCCCTTTTTTTAGTGATTTGATCTGCAAATTTCAAATACCTCAGTCTTCTTGGACGCTAATTTTTCTCACCCCAGCTCGGTGAGATTACTGCGTTCTACCTATGTTTTTTTTTTATATCACTGCCTGAAAAGTGACCCCTAAAACAACGACCCACCTTGCTTTTTCCCTTATCTCAGGAGTTCTAGTCCTCTGCTGCTTGGTATCCAATATCTAACAACAGTTGTTTTATGAATAGAACGACTATTGATAGATAATAGATATCTGGAGATATAGACAGCTAGACAGAGGGTTGATAGACATTCATTGATTAATAGACAGTTATACACACACATGTTCATGCATTCATCTGTTTATATTAAAAAGTAAACAATGAACAGATAAATTATACGGTTTAAATACGTTTCTTTTTAAGAAGGATATCGAGAGGATGGCAGAATAAGACATGCCAGGACTCACATCCCCCAACAGAAAGTTTAACTAGCAACTATCCACAGACAAAATCATCTTAGTTAAAATCCTTAATCTTGGGAATGAGTTTATGCTCTATAGAACGGAAAAAATCTGGATGAAGGCCGGACGCTGTGGCTCACACCTGTAATCTCAGCACTTCGGGAGGCCAAAGCAGGTTGATCAGGAGGTCAAGAGACAGAGATCATTCTGGACAATATGGTGAAACCCCGTTTCTACAAAAAATAGAAAAATTAGCTGGGCACGGTGGTGTAGTCCCAGCTACTGGGAGGCTGAGGCAAAAGAAGTGCTTGAACCTGGGAGATGGAGGTTGCAGTGAGCCAAGATCACATCACTGCACTTCAGTCTAGGGACAGAGTGAGACTCTGTCTCAAAAAAGTATATATATGAATGGACAAGGTAAGAGAAATAGAATCTAACTTTCACTGAGTCTCTCCTCTCCCTCCCCCAGTTCTTCACAGTGCCAGGTGCAGAGGATTCCCCAGGAACTATTGTTTCTATGGAGAGAAAAGAGAACTGGAGAAGAACATTCAGCTCTCCGAGCATTCTAAGGCACTTCCCAGAAGCCCACCTTGTCTCTCCTCAAGGGGAACATAGGAGGAAACGGCCCAGATGGATCACCTGGGGCCAGGAGGAGAGAAAGCACAGAGGCAGAGCCCACAGTGACCATGCATGCAAACCTTGCTTGCAGCTCTCTATACCTGCCTCTGGTGGTGCCCAATCAGAGGTACAAGCGAACGGCACAACTCACAGCAAGGGGGAGTTGATCACTGCCAGAAATGGAGACAAGTCCTACTTGGCTTGAATCCTTAGATGGCTAATTTCCAGAACCAGCCTTATTCCTTTCCCATGGGCCCCACCCAGGGAGGGAGACAACTGCCACAGCAAACTTTAGCAAAGAAGTGAGACCAGTTGCTCTACAAGTGGAATTTAACAGCACAGCATTCAACTTCAAAGCCCAATCAGTGTTTCACCCAGGCAGGAAGGAAAATCCCAGCTGTGCATTTCTACTGAGCATAGCAGCTAATCCCGTCCATTCTCATTAGTAACTCAACCTAACCTCAGGCACTGACCGCAGCCTTGTTCAACTGCTAAACTTAAGTAGTGGTACCTCCTGGCCAGGGAATATACCCTGCGACCCAACACAATCTGGGGCAATTGCAGTGACCATCCAGCAGCACAGCCTGATTCCAGAGTTCAGCCAGCGGTCTTAGCAGATGGTAGAGCCAAGCCAGTCGGCCCACCCAAACTCAGAGCAAAGAAGCAGCCCAGCCACTTAGAGAACCTAAAAGCAAGCTTGTTGTCCAGGGTTATTTTATTTTTATTTTTATTATTTATTTATTTTTGAGACAGGGTCTGGGTCTGTCACCCAGACTGAAGTACAATCATGTCATCTTGGCTCACTGCAACCCTCACCTCCTGGGCCCAAGCCATCATCTCATCTAAGTGTCCTGAGTATCTGGGACTATAGGCATGCACCACCACACCCAGCTAATTTTTTTGTAGAGATGGGGTTTCACCATGCTGCCAGGCTGGTCTTGAACTTCTGAGCTTAAGCAATCCTCCTGCCTTGGCCTCTGTCCAGGGTTATTACCAGCTAACTCAAGTAATGAAGATCTATCCCTGATAAAGAACACCTGTAAAAGATGGTAAATGTGGCTATCTTCTCAAATGGGCAGATATCAGCACAAAGATACAATGATTATAAAGACTCTGAATCATGGCATTTCCAGAAGAAACTAACTAAGCTCCAACGGTGAACCCAAAATAATAAAACTAAATGAAATTTAAAAAACAACGCATATACAAAACAAAAAGTTTAACAAAGGAATAAAAAAATAAAAAAGCAATGATGAATACAATAACTGAACTGAAAATTGCAAAAGAAAGCCTCAACAGTGGGTTTCATAAAGCTAAAGAAAAATTCAGTGGGCTAGAGGACAGGACCTTTGACATTATCCAATCAGAAGAACAAAAAGTAAGTAAATTATAAGCATGAAGAAAGCCTATGGACATAAGGGGACACCATCAAGAGAACTAATATGCACATGATAGACATTTAAGAAGAAGGAAGTAAAAAAGAGTCAAAATATATTTAAAAGATTGTACATCTACCTAATCTGAGGAAAGATACCAACATCCAGGTACAGCAAGTGCAGAGATCTCCAAGAAAATTTAACTCAAAGAAAAGTTCACCAAGAACTGTCCAAAATCAAAGACAAAGAAAAAAATTCTGAGAGTCCTAAGAGATAAGAAACGTATCATATATAAAGGAGCCCCCATATGACTATCAGGTGATTTCTCAACAGAAATACTGCAGGCCAGGAGGGAGTGAAATAACACATTTAAAGTGGTGAAGAAAAACAAAAAAACAAAAAAATGAACAACAAAGATTACTTCATCCTGCAAAGCTGTATTTCCAAAATGAGAAGGAAATATAAACTTTGTCAGACAAACAAAAGGTAAGGGATTTTATAACTATTAGATCTGACTTACAGAAACTGCTGAAAGAGGTTTTTAAACTGAAACGCAAAGCCACTAATTAATATCCTAAAAGCTGCAAAAGCACAAAACTCAATGATATAAGTAATATAGAGCCATATTCCGAAAACTCCAGGACCATAACAGTAGTGTATCATGCAATTTTATCTCTAGTTCAAGGATTAAATTACAGAACTACTAATAACAAATGTAGCTGAAATAGTCAGAAAATACATATTAGAAAATCATGTAAATTCTGGTATCAAAAAGTAAAATAAGGGTTGGGTGCAGTGGCTCACGCCAGTAATTCCAGCACTTTAAGAGGCTGAGGTGGGCAGATCACCTGAGGTCAGGAGTTTGAGAGCAGCCTGGGAAGCATGAAGAAACCCCATCTCTGCTAAAAATACAAAAAAAATTAGCCAGGCGTGGTGGCACATGCCTATAATCCCAGCTACTCGAGAGGCTAAGGCAGGAGATTCTCTTGAACCTGGGAGGTAGAGGTTGCAGTAAGCCAAGGTTGGTCCACTAAACTCCAGTGAGACAGAGCAAGAATCTGTCTCAAAAAAAAAAAAAAAGGTAAAATAAGGGTGAAATAAAAGTATAGAATTATACGTAATCACAATTATCAGCTTGAAATAGACTGTTGCAATACGTTCTATGTAGTCTTATGATTAGCATAAAGCAAAAATGTATAGTAGATGCATGCACATATGACACACACACACAGACACACACACACAAATATAATGGAAAGAATGAAAACATACCTCTTTAGAAAATCATCAAACCACAATTAAAAACAGCAAGAGAGGGAGAAAGAGACAAAATATGTACAAAAAAATGACAGTAGAAATTTCTGAGTGATTAATAATTATCTTAAATGCAAATGGATCCAATTATCCAAAAAAAGACATATAGTAAGAGAATGGATTAAAAACACCCAGCTATATGCTCCTTACAAGATATTCACCTTTCTTTTCAGGATACACAGATGCTAAAAGTGAAGAGATGAAAAACGATTTCACAGAAATGAAAACCGAAAGAGTGTAAGTGTGGCTATATTTATATCTGATAAGAAAGAAAGTCAAAAACTGTAGAAATAGATAAAGAAGGTAATTATATAAAGATAATGGTGTCAATTCATCAAGAGGCTCCAACAATTACAAATCAATGTGCACCCAACATTGGATATATTAAACAAATATGAAAGGATCTGAAGGGAGAGAGAGATTGCAATACAATAATAGTAGGGGACTTCAATACCACACTTTCTATAATGGATAGATCATCCAGACAGAAAATAAATAAGGAAACATTGAACTTGAACAATACTTTAGACCAAATTGACCTAAGAAACATACATTGAATATTCTATCCAACAGTAACGAAATACGAGAACTTCTTAAGCACATACGGAACAGTCTGTCTAGGATAGATCATGTGTGAAACCACAAATCCAGTCTTAGCAAATTTAAGAAGACTGAAATCATATCAGTGGTCTTCTCTGACAACAATGGTATGAAACAGGACACCAATAACGGAAAAAATTTCAGGAGATTAACAAGTGCAGAGTAATTAAACATGTTCCTGACTATCAATAAGTCAAAAGAAATTAAAAGGAAAATGTAAAAATATCATGAGACAAATGAAAATGAAAACACACATACCCAAACTTACGAGATGTAGCAAGACAGTTTTAAGAGAAACATTTATAGCAATAAACACTTACATCCAAAAAGAAACATCTCAAATAAACATTAGACTTCAAGGAAATGAAAAATGAAAAACAAATTAAGCCCAATGTCAGCAGAATGAAAGAAACAATAAAGACTCAAGTGGAAATAAATAAATAAAGGCTAGAAAAAACAGATAGAAAAGATCAATGAAACAAAAAATTGATTGTTAAAAGATAAGCAACACTGACCGACCTTTAGCTAGACTAAGAAAAAAAGAAGACTCAAATAAAAGTTTAAAAAAATGAAAGAGGAGACATTATGACTGATACCAGTGAACTATAAAAAATTCATGAGACTACTAGAACCGGTTATGTATATGCAAAAAATTGGATAACCTAGAATAAATGAACAAATTTCTAGAAAATATAACCTATCAAGCTTGAATAATTCAAAATAAAAAAATCTAAAGAACCAATAGCTAATAAGGAGATTAAATCAGTAATAAGTATTCTGTTAAAAAAAGCGAAGTCTTTCACAGTGGCTCATGCCTGTAATCCCAGTACTTTGGGAGGCCAAGGCGGGCTGATCACAAGGTCAGAAGATTGAGACCATCTTGGATAACATGGTGAAATCCAGTCTCTACTAAAAATACAAAAAAACTAGCCAGGTGTGGTGGTGGGTGCCTACAGTCCCAGCTACTCAGGAGGCTGAGGCAGGAGAATCCCTTGAACCCAGGAGGCAGAGGTTACAGTGAGCTGAGATCCCGCCATGTGCACTCCAGCCTGGAAGACAGAGCAAGACTCCATGTCAAAACAGCAACAAAAAAAGCCCCAGCTTTGATGGCTTCACTGCTGAATTCTATCAAATATTTAAAGAACTTATGCCAATCCTTCAGAAGCTTCCAAAAAGTCAAAAAGGAGGAGATACTGCCAAACATTTTGTATGAGGCCCACATTATGCTGACACCAAAACAGAAAAGGACATCACAAGGAAAGAAAAACTGTAGGTTAATATCCTTGATTAACATAGATGCAAAGGTCTTCAACAAAATACTAGCGAGTCAAGTTCAATAACACAGGATCATTGGCTATGATCAACTGGAATCGATTCCTCAATGCGAGGATCATTCAAATTATGCAAATAAGAGAATTTAAGACAAAAATCACGATCATCTCATTACATCTAGAAAAAGAATTTGGTAAAATTCAACATCATTTTGTTACAAGAACGCTCAATGAATTAAATATGGAAAGAATGTATCTCAACATGATAAAGGCCATATCTGATAAATTCACAGAGAACATTAAACTCAATGGTAAAACATTGCAACCCTTTTCTCTAAGATCTAAAACAAAATCAAGATGTCCACTCTCACCATCTTTATTTAACATAATACTCAAAGTCTTTGCCAGAGCAATTACAAAAGAAAGAAATAAAAGTCATCCAAGTAAAATTATTTTAAATGAAATTGTCACTTTTTGCTGATGGCATAATTTTATATGCAGAAAACCCTAGAGACTTCAGACAACATTGTTACAGCTAATAAACAAATCCAATAAAGTTACAGTAACTTTGGGTGCATGTGAGATTTTGATACAAGCATACAATGTGTAAAGATCAAATTAGGAAAATTAGGATATCCAGGACCTTAAAAATTCATTATTTCATTGTGATGTGAACACTCAAAATCCTTTCTTCTGGCTTTTTGAAAATATATAATAAATTATTTAAGCATAGTTGCCTCATTGTGCTATTGAACACTGTGACTTTTTATAAGGACAAAGAAACTTCTTTAATCAATAATTTGTTCTAGGGACAAGCTTTATTGAAGATGCTTTCTTGTCCTTTTAAAAAGGAGAAATCTGAACATGCACTTACACACAAACACACACACAGAATGCGATATAAGAATGAAGGCAGAGATTGCAGTGACCCTTCTACAAGCAAATAATCACCAAAGATTGCCAGCAAAACGCCAGAAGCTGGGAAAAAGGATAGAACAGATTTTCCCCCATAGCCTCGGAAGGAACTAGGCCTGCAGACAGCTTGACCTCCAACTTGCAGCCTCCAGACCTGTGAGATGATAAA
The DNA here is from genome assembly GCA_963574635.1 of Cheracebus regulus. Classification (NCBI taxonomy): domain Eukaryota; kingdom Metazoa; phylum Chordata; class Mammalia; order Primates; family Pitheciidae; genus Cheracebus; species Cheracebus regulus. The sequence continues at coordinate 36,549 of CAUYQU010071184.1, read as the reverse complement.
TTTCTGTTAAGCTGCCTCATCCACGGTAAAATGTTAGAGTAGCTCTAGTTCCCACACCCAGGCTGAGGGAGCACTTCCAAGACCCTGTTTGTAAAGGTCATGACACCTGTGTTATGTGGGCTCCCCAGGTCCAGAGCTGAGTCAGGAACCCAAAGGCAGGTGCTCAATTGGGAAGTGACCTCAGGGAAGGCCCAGAAGAGGATTGTGGCCTCAATCGGGAAGTGACCTCAGGAAGGCCCAGCGGAGACAAGATGTATTGTTAAGCATGTTACCTCTAAAATCTAGGACTTAGTCTTGCCAGGTATTGAAAGACAGAGGAATGAACCACTGGGTGGTCACAACCAAGCATCAGTGGAGCTTGGATGGCCACCCACTGATTCCTGTCAGTCACCCTCATTCAGGCCTACTCCACAGGGCTCCATAGTCTTTAGTCAAAAGCTTGTCGTGGAGTTCAGGATAAAGCCTTTGTGTCCTGTGGACAGCAATGACAATTGCTAGGTCACCGTCAGTGTAGGGACCTATATGTTAACACATATAAATTTTGATTCTATTAATGCCTATAAAATATAGAAGGATGTTTTGCAAGCAGTGTCTATGATTTTTTGCAATGCCTTCCTCTGCATGAGCCTGTGTTCTGCAACCTGCTTCTAACAAGTTGTGATTTCGTTACATTATATGGGAAAAGTGAAGAATTTTATAGATATAATCAAGGTCCTACTATGATTTGAACATTTGAAACCCTGCAAAATTCATGTGGAAACTCAATCCCAATCATGGTGGGATTCCAGTGGTGGCATATTTAGGGCTCTGCCTGGTGAGTGGGATTAACTAAGGAATGCTCTTATAAAGGAGGCTTGAGTGAGTTGCCTGGACCTGCTATCTCCTTTGCCCTGTGCAGACACCTAGATATCACCATCTGTGAGGAGCCTTCACCAGATACCAAACCTGCTGGTGCACTGGTCTTGGACCTCCCAGCCTCCAGAACTGTGAGAAACAACTGTATCTTCTTCAGAAATTACCTCGTCTCAGGTATTTTGTTTTTTTGAGATGGAGTCTCGCTGTCGCTGGGCTGCAGTGCATTGGCACGATCTTGGCTCACTGCAACCTCTGCCTCCTGGGTTCAAGCAATCCTCCTGGCTCAGCCTCCCAAGTAGCTGGGACTACAGGCACGTGCCACCACATCCAGCTAATTTTTTGTACTTTTAGTAGAAATGGGGTTTCACCATGTTGGCTAGGATGGTCTCTGTCCCTTGACCTCATGATCCGTCCACCTCAGCCTCCCAAAGTGCTCTGGGATTACAGGCATGAGCCACGGCGTCTGGACTAGTCTAAGGTATTTTGTTACAGCAGCCTTAGGGATTAAAACAGATGCCCAATTCATTGACTTTAAGTTCATCAAACCGTATTCACCTAGGTGGACCTGGCCTCTTTTGGTTAGTCCTTTAAAAGCAGGTTTAGACGAAAGAGATTTGAAGTAGCAGAGATTCTTTCCTTTGCTGGCTTTGAAAAGGCAAGCTGCCACAAATTCTGAGATAAAAAGAAAATGAATCCTGCCATTAACCTGTGGGGCTTAGAAGTGGATCCTACCCCAGTTAAGCCTCCAGATAAGGGCACAGTCCAGCCAGCACTTGGATGTCAGTGTTGTGAGGCCTTAGCAGACAATCCAGCAAAGCCAACACCAGACCCACAGAGACAGTGAGACAGTGAAGTTTATAATGACTTGTCACAAAATATAGGCGACTGTCAAAGATACATGAGTTGGACATTAGGTGACATTGATTGCTATATATGGAAGATAGGAGGAAGGAAAATGGGAGACAAGAAGAATAAAAACGGTGCATTTTTACATTCATGTGCTATTACACACATGCTTAAATAAGCATTGAATTTTAAACAAAAGTTGGAAAATGTGAGTTTAAAACCTTAACTGAGTTCTCCTGAGAGATGCATCAAAGGAGACTTATTTATGGATATAGTTTAACAATGTAAATTTTTATTAATTGATAATGAACAAACATAGACTATGATTACTCAAATAGAGACCCTGCATGCTTGCATCTTCTAATGTACACCGTGTCCAGGCCATGGAGTCTGCATGCATTACCCTTCATTGGCAGTGGTGTTACAGCTGAGCCCCGCCACACTGATGCTGTGTGTCTTCTGGGAATGGGGTTGTACTTTTGGTTGACCATATTCATTTTTGCTTCTGCGAGTAACAACCAGAGGGCCAGAACAATGTAGGGTGCAGCTATGAAGTGAATGCAAGCTGTAGAACGGCCAGTCTGATGGAAGAAGCTAAGGGAATGAAGAACATGTCAGCCTCTGCATTTTAGAACACAAACTGTGCTATGCCAAAACAGCCAGCTGAACATCATTGGGATCCTTCCCTCCTCCACAAGCATCCTCGGAATTGACCAGGTGTTCATGAAGCTAATCTAGGAAGATATATCAGGTGGAATAAATAGCAGGTAGAGGAGGGAGACAGAAGTGTTGCAAACAATGAGTGCGGGCGTTACGCTGGCAGGGTCCAGGGCCCCTGGAGGTGATCCATTACCCCACAACCATTATCGTTTGTTATCAAGGTTTTACCCAGCAGCTGGGGAAGGAGAAATATTTGCAGTGTCATTTCTCAGTCAAACTTGGGTCCTGTCAGATCAAATTTGCTTTTACCCCATTGTTGAGTTCATGAACGTTTTCAACATAGAAGAAAGGCGATCAACTCCATACAGTGTGTTTTAAGAAAATTGACTCTAGTAATTTCGATGAGGTAACTGCAAAAGCAATCAATGAGGCAAAATTTTCATCTAAATTTCCCTGCTAGTGTTCTCTTTAGCCACGTCTACACTCACATGACAAGTGCAGTCGTCGGAGAAGAGTCTTGCCTTCATAGATGACTTTTAGAAAATAGTTACCATTTTTACACTGTGGAATTTATTCACTTTAGCTCTGCCTGCCCTATGCTGACATCCAAAATCTCATCAGATCTAAGATCCTGGTGAACAGCTCCAGAACACTGAGGGGTCATTAGATTACTGCTCTCTGACATTCCTATAAACCAAAACTTCATGGCCAGATAAAAATAAATGCATTCCCTGTGTATCCAATTTACCACAATGTTGAACATACGAACCTGGCCTGGTTCAGTGCTGATGCTGGCACGCTAATGTGCTTTACCACACTGCATGCCCGGTCTTCATCAGGTGCAAGTTTGAACTTGTACATTTTGAAACATGGCTTTACAATAAAGTATTTCTACATTACAAATGAGGTGAGAGCTCTCTGTTTGCCTGTCACTTGCCTTTTTGACAAATTCCCAGGACAGGAGGAATGTGTGTAGCGTGGATGTTAATAAAACCCAGACATGACTGCCCCTTCAGTTTAAATTTTTCAGCCAGCCAAGAATCTCAGTTATGGACAGTGTGTGTGTTTCGATGCTTTTTGAAGACACACGTGTTGAAGTTGACTAAGACAAAATGAGCTTTCATAAACTAGAAGCTACATTTTGGGAAATGAAGGTGGTTGTTTGTAGGTCTCCCCTGGCTTCTTTTGGAAGAACACACAAGGCTGCCAACAGAGAGGCAGGAAAGAGGTCGAGAGGATTTCATCTTTAAAAACATCATGACAGATGACTTTCTTTATCTTATTTTCAATTATAGGGTCTTGGGGAAATGTTTGGCTTTTTAAAGGGTTTTGTGCAGGTGTGATATTTTTTTTAATATTTTTTCAATCAATTTTCAATCTCCGCTCCACATCATCACAGGGATCTCCATGTGATACGTGTGAGGAAAATATAACTTAAACCTATTGCTGCATATTTTCATTTTGCTAGCTCAGATGGTCAGAAAGAGCACAAGAAAGCAAATGCTGAAAATCAAATGGAAATGTAGCTCATCAATATTCACAGTGATTACATAACATCATTCAAGAAAATATGGTGGCTTATATTGACTCTTTGCAATATCCTCTAATAGATCTCTCCGCTTTTGAATATTTAAACCACAAAGGGAAAAAATATTCTTCCTTGATTTCCAATGACTTTGTGATATTATTGTATTTTTCACAATTTGTTGTTTATTATTGCTGGTTGGCTTAAGTCACCTTCCAAATTAGGGTTGATCCCTCAAAATTTTATGTTCCCGTAGAACTCACAGGTCTCCTTGTACTTGAAGCCTCTAGAAAGCCGGGTCATTCGTTTTCCTCCTGGTTCCACTGAGAAGGATAACAGGTCTTCTCATCCATCAGGGTCTCTTGCACGCCAGGCTTCCCTGCTGGTTCTGGCTGTACAGGGGGGCCAGCCACCCTCTAACAGGGTGATTTATATAGAGAAATATTCCTGCTGAAGGAAACTTTAACAGATAGCAAACAAAAATAGAGTTTAGAAAATCTATGAGTGAGGTTTATAAATTGTCAAAGGTGACTTATTTGTTTCCTTAGTGTTGAAATGACTTGGGTATATCTGGTCACTAGTAAGTGATACTGAGTTGAATGCAGCAATTAGTAAGATGTATTCTCTACAGATGATCTAAGAACTGGTGGCCTATGGATGGGAATTTATATCTTATTTTTAGCAGCAAGATACCACAATTAAAATACATTTTTGTTTGCTAAGAAAGTAATCCAAAATAAATTCACTATTGAACATTATTCATTATTCAAAATCAACCCAGGTGGTTAAGTGCCAAAATCAACACTAGGTTTGCTAAGTGCCTGCTGTATGCCAGGTAGCATTCTTGGTGTTTTTAAACATTGTCTTGTGGAAGGCAGAGTGAATTATGAAACATACATCAACATAATAGATATTTTAGTGCACTCAGCCCTTATTTATTTATAGATGTAGACTAATTTCTCCTTTCCCTTTACATAATTAACAGTCATTTATTCTTTATCATGAAATGAAGGTCAATAATAAATATTTAAGAGGGATTATACCTAGTGTCATCAGACTTTTTCTTTCTTTTCCTATATGTACCAAGAGCGTTTCCCCTAAGGAAACCCAGGGTAATGTGTGATTGAATTAGGATGGTCTTTTTGTAACAGGTTAAATGATGAGCATTTCATAGGTCAAATGTTTTGAAGCTGAACTCATTTTAAGGCAGCATACTGGTTGTCGAGAGGTCCCGAGATTAGGCAAACGTAGCTTAATCATACACCTAACGGGATTAAAAAGAAAGAAAGAAATAGCAGTATGACGAATCGCAGCGGACCTACCCACTCTCCCAGCTTCTCGTGGAGATTTACGGTCCAGGAAGGGACCTGCTTTATGTTATGTTGACCCTGTCAGCGTCTGCGTCCCCCTTCTCATACCACATGCCTCAGGCCTGGGGAGGAGACTGATTTTGAAGGATCTTGAATTTGTCAAAACAATTTTTCTCATCAGTAACTGTGCTGGTGTGTCAAATGTGAGGCATGGGCCTTGCTGCAAAGGGTTGTCCACACTCGACTCGCTCACATTTTGCATGGAAACACTCCCCTGTGCCCCTGAGTGATTTCCAATCTCTACCAGGAGAGCCAGGCTGCCTAGAAGCCAGCCGGTAACCCTGAGGAGCCTGCAGAGGCTGCCAGGGCCTCATTCTTCTGCTCCACGCTCAGTGTCTCTCTGACAGCAGGTTTCTTGCCTGTGCAGAGTTCAGGGCAAAGCACTGGATTTCTGTCCCACTGAGCGGTCCCCCTCCTCCCGTTTACAGTAAACTTGACTTATTTTGTTAAACATGTTCAGATCCGCTGAAGAAGTGACCTGATTTCTCTGGCACCTTTCATCCCCTTTTTGTCATCCTGGACTTCTCGCTCCTCACTACTCTTCAGTCTCTGCGGGTCAGTTTTAACAGGGCTCGATTTGGTTCATGGGCATCCCATGCCCTTGTATTTCACTTCCAGGCATGCATTCTTCTTACCAGAAATGGGCAATGTCACCCTCACTCATGGTACTTTTAACTTCAAGTAAAAGATGAAGTCTACATACCAAGTTGTTGAAATTCTGAGAACCATAATTAAAGAGACATGAGGAATGTATTAAGAATGCTCTTTGAACTTTATTTTATGCCTCTTAACACAGGTCAGGATATCATAAAGAACCAAACTCATAGTCATGGAGCCCTGTCCTATCTCCTGGCTGGAGCTGAGATTCCCCCCGTTTGATTTACTATCTCTGTGTTTAGATACTGCTCTAATGATGCAGTAGTTCATGCATCATGGGCTGCCAGCACCTCAACGGGGCAAACTGAAGAACATAGCTTGGAAGCTGGATGCAGAAATGCGGTAGTCATATTCCAGCCTCTCACTTCACTGCTTTGGGTTCAGCATAGCCATATGCAGACTTTTTTCAGAGGTACCAAAGAAGAAATGCCTTCCCCCATCCTCTGCCTTCATAGCCCTCTTTGCTCTGATTATGATGAAGAGAAGTGTACAAGGCTAGTTTTGCATCTGACATCATTACCTGGGTGACCCTTCATTTTATTATCTGAGCAACTGGACAATAGGAATACTTTTCCCATGGAATTTCCATGAGATAGTAAATGTCAACATGACAAAGAAGAGGATTAAACAGCTTGTCTTGTTGCCATTACTATTTCTACCTGTGTGCTTAGTAGGACTTTAGAAAACACACTCCAAAACTGCAACACCTTCAGATGGGCATATTAACAGGAAATCCAGCTTTGAAGCCACAGCAATGGGTGCAGACACATCAATAAAAGAGAAGTCATGCTGCATGTCCAACAAACCTCATCAGGTAGGTCTCATCCCCAAATTATTATAAATTATAACGTTACCTCTTTTGAGCTCTCACTGTGTCCTAAGCACCCTACCACATCTTGTGAGATCTTTAAGCCATGTCCACCTCTGCAGCCACAGAGACACTGAGGCCCACTGAGCTACCACCATGGGGTTTGGGCACAAATTATTGAGTCTTCTCTAAATTTACAAGGAGAGTAACCTGGTGTACCTGCCCTGAACTTCTAAGCAATTGCCAAATAGAAAACAATTACACGTGTTTATAAAGTTACTAAAATATATTTTGCACATTGAACCTCTCTTGTCAACCTAGCTGGAAAATCAATAGCTGTGGAACTATGGCAACAGAAATATCATTCTGGTTGATCACAGCACTTGGATGACCATATGATATGAATTCAAGTAAAGAACACTGACAAGCCCTCAACACAAAAGACACACGGGCTCTCTAAAGAAATGACAGTTATCACCATCATACAGATTGTTATCAGAGTGGAAAAGCAAAGCTGTCTGTCGATCTGTTGAGGTGCCACCAATTCATTTCTCATGGGAACTGCAACAGAGACTTCAGTCTCTAGCGTAAATCTGGACACAGCTTTGTAAGGTTCTGGTTGCTGTCTAAGAGTTGGTCTCAGGTTGGGATGAAACTCCTCCAGTGCCTCCATCTCCAAGGCCAAGCCCATCGGCTCCCACCATTCAGGGATCTGCACACTGTAGCATGTGGCTGGCTAACTCCGTGTCTGCCATCGTTTTGGTGCATTTGTTGACTGTGGCATAGGACAGGCCTCTGCCTGCAGGTGCAGCTCTAAACTATTGAGCTCTCTTCTGCCCAGCCCTACTGAGTGCTCGTAGTAGCTCAGTAGGAGCATTTTGCTTGTCAGAGCACAAGTTCAAAAGCTTAGGATTGTCTTGGCTATGCAGGCTGTCTTGTGATTCCATACGAAGTTTAAAGTGTTTTTTTCCAGTTCTGTGAAGAAGGTCATTGGTAGCTTGATGGGGATAGCATTGAATCTATAAATTACTTTGGGCAGTATGACCATTTTCATGATATTGATTCTTCCTAACCATGAGCATGGAATATTTTTCCATCTGTTTGTGTCCTCTCTTATTTCATTGAGCAGTGATCTGTAGCTCTCCTTGAAGAAGTCCTTTACATCTTTTGTTAGTTGTATTCCTAGATATTTGTGGATGTGGAGAAATAGGAACACTCTTACACAGTTGGTGGGAATGTAAATTAGTTCAACCATTGTGGAAGACAGCATGGCAACTTCTCAAGGATCTAGAAATAGAAATTCCATTTGACTCAGCAATCCCATTACTGGATACATACTCAAAGAATTATAAATCATTCTACTATAAAGACACATGCACACGTATGTTCATTGAAGCACTGTTTACAGTAGCAAAGACCTTGAACCAACCCAAAGGCCCATCAATGATAGACTGGACAAAGAAAATGTGGCACATATACACCATGGAATACTACACAGCCATAAAAAACGATGAGTTCCTGTCCTTTGTAGGGACTTGGATGAATCTGGAAACCATCATTCTCAGCAAACTGACACAAGAACAGAAAACTAAACATTGCAGGTTCTCACTCATCGGTGGGTGTTAAACAATGAGAACACATGGACTCAGGGAGAGGAGCATCACACACTGGGGGCAGTTGTTGGGGGCTAGGTGAGGGACAGCAGCGGGTGGGAAAGATGGGGAAGGATAACATGGGGAGAAATGCCGGATATAGTATGCACCTATGCAACAATCCTGCATGACTTGCACATGCACCCCAGAACCTAAAACAAAATAAAATAAAATAAAATAAGAAAAGCCTGAGGATGGGTAATTGATAAGAAAAGAGGTTTAATTGACTCATGGTTGTACAGGCTGTACAGGGAGCATAGTGCTGATATCTGCTTCTGCAGAACCTCCAGAAGCTTCCAGTCATGGCCGGAGGCAAAGTGGGAGCAGGCAGGTCACATGACCAAGGCAGGAACAAGAGCTAGAGTGAGGGGGAGATTCCACACACTTTTCAATATACAGAGCTTGTGTGAACTCACAGTGAGAACTCAATTATCATCAAAGGGTTGGCCCACGCCATTCAGTAAGGATCCACCCCCATGATCCATATACTTCCCCTCAGGCTCCACCTTTAACAGTGGGGATTAAAATTCCACTTGAGATTTGGTGGGAACAAATATCCACACTCAATTATTTACTTAGTGCTTGCAGTGGGGGCTGCAGTTTTGGTTTTGCCTTAATTTTGCAGCCCCGAACCAAGCATAGTGCCAACCACAAATAACGTGTTCACTATGTGTAAAACAGAAGTATTGTTATTCATCCCATATGATTTGTTAAATTTTCAGGTATAAATTATTTTCTGGCTGTCATATTCACTTTGGAAGTTTGGAACATATGCAAGGCAATAAGATGTTTTTGGTATATAAATTGCCAGCCAGGTAAAACCCAAAGTACTCAACTTACTGAAGTTCTATTTAGACACTGGGGACAGGCAATTTCTTAAGACAAGATAAAGAAATGTTGGGAAAGGAAGGTGAGACCCACAAGAAAGTGGCATTTTGTGATTCCGATGGCCTCACTGCTTGTGCATAGCTTCAGGCTGCACATTTCACATAGCTTTTAACCCTTTCAGCCTTGTTGTGGTCAAGGAAGTCCCATCTTCACTTTTAGAGGAGAAATAGTGCTAAGATTAAGTAACCTAACTTGTGGAGAATGTATTAAGTGGCAGAGCCAAATTCGAAAACAGGCCTCATTATCATGGCTGGCTTTTCAAGGGATGTACAAAATATAACAAATATGTGTCTAAGAATGGATTCTCACTCCTAGCTGAAATCCAGTGGTACTGACCAGGACATCTTTAACAACGGTAATCTAATACAAATAGCATTGAGAACTATGCTGAGCATCAGTGCACTGTGGGAACTTAAGAACCAGCTTCCAGTAGCAACAGAGGAAGTCTGGGGTGCAAGCTAGAAGGGAGGAGGGAGGGTGTCAGAGAAAGAGAGGAGCAAAATGAACACAATTCGGAGAGGATTCTGTTGCAGTCCTGGAACATTTGTTCCTTTAACAGACACTTGTGGAGCATAATCAGGTGTAAGCCGCATTCTTAACACTCAGGATGCATCAATGAGCAAAGAAGACAGAAATCTCTGTCCACAAGAATCTTACATTCTAGTAGGGAAGATGGAGGAGAAACAAGATCTATAAATAATGATCTATCCATTTGGTGCATTAGGCTCCTCAAGCTGTTATGACAAAATACCATCAATTGGGTGGCTGAAACCACAGAAATTAATTTTCTCACATTTATGAGGCTAAACGTCCAAGATCAATGTGACATCAGACTTTGGGTACCAGTGAGACCCCCCATCTTGGCTTGCAGATAGCCGTCTTTTCCATCTGTCATCATCTCAGTGTGTACGTACCGAGAGAGGTAGCTCTCTGGGGTCCCTTCTTATCAGGACCTCACCTGGTCTGATAGGACTGGTGTTCTTTTAAGATCAGAACACTTAACCTTAATTACTTATGACCTCATTCAACCTTAACTACTTCCTTGGAAGCCTTATCTCTATATAGCCATACTGGGGGTTAGGGCTTCAACATATAAACATTCAGTCTATAACATTCACTAATTATAAAAAGTCTGAGCAGGAATTGATTAGGATCTAGGGACTGTCAAGATTTAAGTAGAGAAAATTGATGTTTCAGACAGATGACTTAATCGGCATGCTAGCTATTTATCTTCATTTTTAAGATTCTAGTTATTGTATAAAGTTATCAGAAGACAACATCCCATCACCTATGCTGCTTGTTTTTGCATGTTTATTATAATAATCTCAAGGTCGAACAATATCTTTACATCCTTTGTAAAATATTACTTGATCATCTTGCCACATCAAACTAAGACCACGTGACAAATTCCTGCTTGAGTTTGCTTCCAGGAGAAAATAATGCTTTGAGGACACATTTGGCATTGCCGTCTTTGTTAGAATAAAACCATGACATATCCCAATGTCTTCTTTTTAAAAAACCCAGCTCTCAAACCTTAAGAGAAAGCTCCTTACGCAATGAGGAAATCTGAGTAACTCTAGGAATAAGAATGACCTTATCTCTTTTGTTTCACATCTCGAATACAAACACACTAGCCCTAGGAAGGGATTGAAGTCATGGCCAGACTTCTTGGTGTATTTGCTTTTACATTTGTCTTCTACTTACAGCAAGTGATGCCTCTTTCGTTTTATAAAATTGTGAATGGTAATCCACACAGCACCTTCATCTTTTGGCAAACAGGTAAAGAACAAATCAAAAGTTTGTGATAATCCATGTATTCGTCCTGCATCCATCATCTTTCCATTAATCTAAATTTCTATACATGGGGAAGAACAGAGTGTCTCCTCTCCGCCTCTCTTCCCTCGCCCTACACACACACACACACACACACACACACACACACACACACACACACACACACACACACACAGACCATCCTGCGCCTGCTGAGATAAGGTAAAGGTGAGCGCCTTTGGAAAGACACAGGAAAGAGCTGGAGCTGACACCAGGAGCCTGGCATCCTGCTGTTCGCTGTTCTGACACAGACCTGGTTAGCTTATTGCAGTCACTAAAGGTAGGATCCGCTTAGGCTTCAGAAGTTACCTTTGTCTTATGGAGACTGTGCCCTGGGGCAGGGCTGGCACAAGTGCTGTTCCTCAGCTGCCTGTCCTTTCTCAGAGGATGGGAACGTCTCTTCAAAAGGGAGATGTTGAAACCAAACAACTGGCTTCCTGTTCACAGTCAAGAAAGAGCCGGGCTTACTCGGAGGAGTCTTGGATAAGGAGCTTAGGAAAGACAGGCCTGTGGGGGAAGAGTGGGGTGCAGGGTGACCTCCGAGGTGACTCCGTGGCACTCAGCCTCAGGCTCCGAGATGGAGATGAGCTTCCAGCCCTCAGATCATCTCGGATTTAGGCCTCATTTTCTTTGGATGTACACACCTTCTTATTTTTCTAACATCTAGAGCACAGGCAAGGACTTGCATGATAACATCCACATAAACAAAATGGGAAGAAGTACACAATCCATATACTCTACAGGGAGAGTGGAGTCCATACACTCTACAGGGAGAGCAGAGCCACATCTCCAAGGAAGCAAATCAACTAATATTCAAGACGAAGATCACTGAATATGGCACCTGGAGTCAGCTAAGTCTCCAGTGACCAACCTGTCATCTTGTCCATCAGCACAGCTCTTCCCACCTGGGAGAGACTAAAAGACTCTCAGCTCCTTCCAGCTCTCAGCTTCAGGCACCTTGCTCAGAGATGCCTTCTCTCTGGAGAACAACAACAACAACAGATGAAGGAGAAGAAACAAGGAAAAGCAGGAGGAAGAAGAAGAGGAGGGAAAAAAAAAGGAAAAAAATAGGAGTCCAGGTGACCATAGTTAAAATGTTAAAAACTTAATAAAATTTTGTAGGATTGTATAGGTTTTTAAAGAAAGCATGTTTGGAATTTATTTATTTTACTTTTAGAGTGGAGTAGGCTCTTCTGGGTAAAGTAAAAAATCTAAAAGCCAACTTAATAATGTCAACATGGAAAATCCTCTGTGGAAAACAATCACAAAAACAAAATTGAATGACCAACAAACAACTTGGAAATGCGTTTGTAATATAGGTGTCAGAAAAACGAGTATTCTGCATGGTCAGTTAGCACAGAGACCTTTCAGCTGGGGACTTACTCTGTGCCAGCCATTGTGAACAAGTGAAATATGAGATAGAAAAAAAAAAGAAGAAGAAAAAACAAGTTAATATGTGATAGAAAAAAAAAAAACTGGTATCAAGTCCTGAATCCAGGTAAACATATACTGAAGTCCAAAGACTGTGATAATCACAAGTCCTGAATTCAGGTAAACATATACTGAAGTCCAAAGACTGTGCTAATCACAGTTGCACAAAATAAACTAACAGTTACAATTTCTGGGAAGAAAAATCTACCTAGTATCAAAATAATAATATTTTAAATATAACAATTTGGAACTGAAATCCCTGAGCATTAAAGGAAAGGCAGTAAGGTGGAGATAGGCAATAAAGTTGGTGAGAAGTTGCAGGGTGCTGATCAGTTGGGAACTGCAAGGACAGTTCTTCAAGGGCTGAATCATACCCCATGGTGCCACTGCCCATACTTTACCAAAGGCAGCCCGTGATCAGCAGGCCAGCAGTGCCTGCCAGGAACCCCGCACTTGGATACCTTTTCTTGTATCGGGAGCCATCACGGGTGGGTTCCTGCCTGGTTCCTCCAGGCCTTGGAAGCTCTACTTTCCCATATCCCTGGTCATCTGTGTCTTTCTGATCCATGCCTCCCTTTTGCCTGGCAGGTTTGGTTAGAGAGGAATCCCAGACTTCCTTGAAACACTTTCAATGGGTTCGTTAAGAGAGGTCTACAGAAGCCTGCACTCTGAACACCACACGCCTTGCCTCTTTTCTGGGTCCACGGTTTATTCTTGTTCTGAAACCTGGCCATGCTTAGTCACAGATTAAAAATACAAAGATACAGCCAGGCACAGTATAGCTCACGCCTATAATCTCAGCATATTGGGAGGCCGAGGCAGGAAGGTCTTTTGAGGCCAGGAGTTCCACACCAGTCTGGGCAACATAAAAAAATAAAAATAATAAAAATAACAATCTCTAAAAATAACAATAATAAAAAAATTATCTTGTTAATTTTTAAATGAATCTTGTGGGAAAATCTTTTCCTAAGTGAATAAAATAAGTAATATTCAATAAGACTCCTACAGCTAGCAAATCATATCTTGGGGAAAGTATGCAGATCTTTTTTATTTCCTTTTCAACATCTCTCTTCCCTTGGTTAGGTCGTGCGGAGAAGTGTAGTCTCTGTATCAACAGCATTCCACTGGATTTATCTGCTGGGTGAGACCAGCCAGTCCCACTTATTTCTACTCATATATTGAAAGTTATCTGTGGAAGCTTTTATTTTCCTTTTTAAAATAAAAAGGGTAGAGTTTAGAATGTATTCTATAATCTAGGAAATGGTGATTATCTATTAACCAAAAAGACATTGATATAATCACTTTTCTCACAAACTGAAGTCATTGGGAAAACATAATGGAAATGAGATGGCTATAGATTCCCCTCAAGTTAAGTTTTAGGAGCATAACTATTACAAAATAAAATTTGTGACATTCCAATTGATCTAAGTTTTTACTTACAAATTCATATCTAAATATTAACTATAGTTCAGCACTTAATTGTAGTAGTTAACGACTTATAGTAATAAATAGCTTAGATATCTTAATATCTAAATTTAATACCTTAGATATTTGCTCATAATTGAAAGTTTTGTTTGCTTATTTTTCTAAACTCTAACATATTCCTAGACAAGGTGATGTAAACCCACTCATTGTGTCTGTCTATACTGTCCATAGCCTATCTAACATGTGAGGTGCAGGTGCTCATCATGCCTGGGGTATGACTTCAATTTGGGAAACACCAGCAGGATGGACTCATTAGATCTTTAAAAGGAAGTACATGTAGCCAGAGAGGTGATAAGAAAGCAGAAACCAGCTATTGTAAAGGGGAGCTGTTCTTGATTTGATTCCCAGTTTGGTCACTGTTGGTGCTACGGATTTGTGTACATTAATTTTGTATCTGGAATCTTTGCGAGTTCTTTGATCAGTTCAAGGAGCTTCCTGGAGGAGTCTTTGGGGTTTTCCAGGTAAACAATCATGTCATCTGCAAATAGCAACAAGTTGACTTCCTCTTTATGGATTAGGATGCCTTTTCTTTCTTTCTCTTGTCTGATTGCTCTAGCTAGGACCTTCAGTACTATATGAAAAAAAGTGATGAGAGTGGACATCCTTGTCTCGCTTCAATTCTCAGAAGGAATGCTTTCAACTTTTGCACAGACTATGTTGGCTGTGGGTTTGTCACATATGGAGGTATGTCCTTTGTCTGCCAATTTTTCTGAGAGTTTTAATCATAATGAGATGCTGGATTTTGTTGAATGCTTTTTCTACATCTATTGAGATGATAATGTAACTTTTGTTTTTAACTCTGTTTATGTGGTGTATCGCATTTACTGACTTGCATATGTTAAACCATCCCTGCATTCCTTGTATGAAAGCCACTTGATCATGGTGGACTATTTTTTCAATATGTTGTTAGATTCAGTTATCTAGTATTTGTTAAGAGTTTTAGCATCTATGTTCATCAAGAATATTGGTCCGTAGTTTTTTTTTGGTTATGTCCTTTTCTGGCTTTGGTATTAGGGTGATACTGGCTTCACAGAATGATTTATGGAACAATTTACTCTATCTTGTAGAATAGTGTCAATAGGATTGGTACAAATTCTACTTTGAATATCTGGTGAAATTCAGCTGTCAATCTGCCCAATCCTGAATGGTTTTTTTTTTTTTTTTGGTAACTTTTAAATTACTATTTCTATCTTGCTGCTTGTTATTGGTCTGTTTAGGGTATCTAATTCTTCCTGATTTCAGATAGTAGGGTTGTATCTTTCCAAGTATTTATCCATCTCCTCTAGGTTTTCTAGTTTATGCATGTGAAGGTGTTCATAGTAGCCTTGAATGACTTTTTCTATTTCTGTAGTGTCAGTTGTAATAGCTCCTGTTTCATTTCCAGTTGAACTTATTGAGATTTTCTCTCTTCTTTTCTTGGTTAATCTTGCTAATGGTCTATCAATTTTATTTTTTCAAGTAACTGCTTTAGGTTTCATTTGTCTTTTACATTTTTTTGTCTCAATTTTACTTAATTCTATTCTGATCTTATTTATTTCCTTTCTTCTAGGTTTGGGTTTGGTAATCAAGGAGGTAAAATACCTCTACAGGTAAACTACAAAACACTGCTGAAATAAATCATAGATGACACAAACAGATGAAAATATAACCCATGCTCATGGATGGATAGAATCAATATTGTGAAAATGACCATACTGCCAAAAGCAATCTATAAATTCAATGCAATACCCATCAAAATACTACCTTCATTCTTCAAAAACTAGAAAAATCATCATAAAATTTATATGGAACCACAAAAAAGCCCACAGAGCTAAAGGAAGACTAAGCAAAAAATAACAAATCTGGAGGCATTACATTACCTAACTTCAAACTATGCTATAAGGCCATAGTCACCAAAACAGCATGGTACTGGTATAAAAATAGGAAAATAGACCAATGGAACAGAATAGAGAGCCCAGAAATAAACCCAAATACTTAAAGCTAACTGATCTTCAATAAAGCAAACAAATATATAAAGTGGGGAAAGGACATCCTATTCAATAAATGGTTCTGGGATAATTGCCAAGCCACACGTAGGAGAATGAAACTGGATCCTCATCTCTCACCTTATACAAAAATTAACTCAAGATGGATCAAAGGCTTAAATCTAAGACCCGAAAATGTAAAAATTCTAATTCTAGAAAATAACACTGGGAAAGCCCTTCTAGACTTTGGCTTAGACAAGAATTTTGTGAACAATAACCCAAAAGCAAATGCAATTTAAAACAAAGATAAATAGCTAGAACTTAATTCAACAAAAGAGCCTTTGCACAGAAAAAGGAATAGTCGGCAGAGTAAACAGACAACTCACAGAGTGAGAGAAAATAGTCACAATCTACACATCTGACAGAGGACTAATATCCAGAATCTACAACAAAGTCGAACAAACTAACAAGACAAAAAATAAACAATCTCATCAAAAAGAGGGCTAAGGACAGGAATAGAAAATTCTCAAAAAAAGATATACAAATGGCCAACAAACATAAAAACGCTTAACATCACTAATGATTAAGGAAATGCAAATCAAAACCACAATGTGATACCACCTTATTCTTTTGATTATTGCCATAATTAAAATGTCAAAAAATAATAGATGTTGGCATGGATGCGGTGAACAGGGAACACTTCTATACTGCTCCTGGGAATGTAAACTAGTACAGCCACAATGGAGAATGGTGTGGAGATTTATTAAAGAAGCAAAAGTAGACTACCATTTGATTCAGCAATCCCACTACTATCCAGAGGAAAAAAAATATTATACAAAAAAAAAAAATACTTGCACATGCATGTTTATAGCAGCACAATTTATGATTGCAAAAATGTGGAACCAATGCCCATCAATTGATGAGTGTATAAAGAAACTGTAATAGATACATATATATAAAATATATGTGGCTCAATATATAATATTTTTATGATTCAGTAGTATTCCATCATATATATTTATAAAAATATATAAAAATATATATTTCATTATACATAATATATAAATACATATTCCATATATATTTCATATATATTTATAAAAATATATATTCCATCATATATTATTTATATATATTTGTATATATTATATATGATGGAATAATATTTATTACTATTTATGATAGGACTATATAATATATATGATGGAATATATATTTTCATAAATATTTATATATTTATATTATATGTGATGGAATATATACATATAATTTAATACTACTGAGTAGTATATATAGATGTCTATATATAATGGAATACTACTGAGTATTTAGTGTGTGTATATATATATATGTGTGTGTCTATATATAATGGAATGCTACTGAATATTTAGTGTATATATATATATATATATATATGTCTATATATAATGGAATACTACTGAGTATTTAGTATATATATGTATATATATATGTATATATATAATGGAATACTACTGAGTATTTAGTATATATATATATATGTCTATATATAATGGAATACTACTATTTAGTGTATATATATAATGGAATACTACTGAGTATTTAGTGTGTGTGTGTGTGTGTGTATATATATATATGTATATGTATAATGGAATACTACTGAGCCATAAAATGGAATGAATTAATGGAATTTGCAGCAACCTGGGTGAGACTGGAGACTGTTGTTCCAAGTGAAGTAACACTAGAATGGAAAACCAAACATCGTTTGTTCTCAGTCATAAGTGGGAGCTAAGCTATGAGGATGCAAAGGCATGAGAATGACACAATGGACTTTGAGGACTCAAGGGGAAAGAAAGGGAAAGGGGTGAGGACTAAAAAAAACTACAAATTGGTTGCAGTGTATGCTGCTCAGATAATGGATACACCAGAATCTCACAAATCATTACTAAAGAACTTACTCATGTATCCAAACATCACCTGTTCCCCAATAACCTATGGAAATAAAAAAAGAAAGAAAGTAGAAACCAAACGACAGTTCCTCCTCCTCAGAGAAAAATGAAGGTGTTTTGACTGATATTATTCATTATCCCATGCCATTTTATCTTTTTTTTCAATTCATGTTTATATGAAGAACAAGAAAGAGGAAGTGAAGAAAGAAAGGGGGAAATTATGAGTGTATTTCACAAACCTTTCTGTCTGAGAAGTTTCTTAACCTGTGCAGTGACATTCAGCCCTAGTAGTTTCATGCTTCAGTGTCTACGATGTCCCTGTGGAAGGCATTTTCCATTCCGAGAGGCCAAGAGTACACACAGTGTTTACACAGAGACCTGATGTAGCAAGTACAGGCTAATGTACTGCTGCTTCTACCACAGATCACAACCCCTAGAACTGTGGGAAGGGCGCCAAATTCCCACGGGTCACTTTACTTGGATCTATTCGAGCCCTCCTTACACTAAACCTCCATGCATTTGTAGGTCTGCATAGCTCGTAGCCAGAGCAGAAGAAATATACTCTAAAGAAATTTGTGCAAAATTGCCTCCGCTGTAGGCACCTTTGACTCTCTAAGCAATTTGAGTGATTCTGATGGGAGTGAAATGGTTGTGATTAGTTTTTACTCCTTTCTGAGTTACCAAAAAGCAAAGCCAAGATCTTCACTGACAACTGTTGAGTTGAGTATTTAGTGTGTGTGTGTGTGTGTGTGTGTATATATATATATATAACTTTCCACTCATTTACCTCCCTCTCCTCACCCCATACCTCTTCTTCCTACTCACCATCCTCCTCTTCCTACTCACCATCCTCCTCTTCCTACTCACCATCTTCTTCTTCCTACTCATCCTCCTCTTCCTATTCATCATCCTCCTCTTCCTACTCATCATCATCCTCTTCCTACTCACTATCCTCCTCTCCTACTCACCATCCTCCTCTTCCTACTCACCATCCTCCTCTTTCTACTCATCCTCCACTTCCTACTCACCATCCTCCTCTTCCTATTCATCCTCCACTTCCTACTCACCATTCTTCTCTTCCTACTCATCCTTCACTTCCTACTCATCATCCTCCTCTTCCTACTCATCATCCTCCTCTTCCTACTCACCATCCTCCTCTTCCTACTCACCATCCTCCTCTTCCTACTCACCATCTTCCTCTTCCTACTCATCCTCCTCTTCCTACTCATCATCCTCCTCTTCCTACTCATCCCCCTCTTCCTACTCATCCTCCTCTTCCTACTCATCATCCTCCTCTTCCTACTCACCATCCTCCTCTTCCTACTCACCATCCTCCTCTTCCTTCTCATCTTCCACTTCCTACTCATCGTCCTCCTCTTCCTACTCACTGTCCTCCACTTCCTACCCACCGTCCTCCTCTTCCTACTCATCCTCCACTTCCTACTCACCATCCTCCTCTTCCTACTCACCATCCTCCTCTTCCTACTCATCCTCCACTTCCTACACATCATCCTCCTCTTCCTACTCACCATCCTCCTCTTCCTATTCATCATCCTCCTCTTCCTACTCACCATCCTCCTCTTTCTACTCACCATCCTCCTCTTCCTACTCACCATCCTCCACTTCCTACTCACCATCCTCCTCTTCCTACTCACCATCCTCCTCTTCTTACTCATCCTCCACTTCCTACTCATCATCTTCCTCTTCCTACTCACCATACTCCTCTTCCTACTCATCCTCCACTTCCTGCTCATCATCCTCCTCTTCCTACTCACCATCCTCCACTTCCTACTCACCATCCTCCTCTTTGTACTCATCCTCCACTTCCTACTTATCATCCTCCTCTTCCTACTCACCATCCTCCACTTCCTACTCACGATCCTCCTCTTCCTACTCATCTTCCACTTCCAACTCACCATCCTCCTCTTCCTACTCATCCTCCACTTCCTACTCACCATTCTCCTCTTCCTACTCACCATCCTCCTCTTCCTTTCTCTCCCTCTTATACCAAAAGCAATGGATAAAAAGCTACCCCTTATTAAATAAAAATGAGTGAACTAAAGAAGGCATACAAATATCTGTGTCTTTAGCCAGAGTTTCACTTAATTCAAAGACACGTGTACATATTTTACATAGAGTTTGTCAGAAAACGGGCCCAACCTACTTTTTTAATTATTCATTTTTTTCATAGCTAACAAGAGTTACTACAAAGAGAAATTCCCCCAAAATTATTATTAGCTAAGAAAATAAAATTACAAAACAATGTATATTAAAAAAATCAGAAACTGTGGTTGGAAGAGATTGTTTACAATATGTGTTGATTTGTTAACTTATCGATGATAGACTGGACAAAAAAAGTGGCATACATACACCATGGAATGCTATGCAGCCATAAAAAATGATGGGTTCATGTCCTTTGTAGAGACATGGATGAACCTAGAAACCATCATTCTCAGCAAACTGACGCAAGAACAGAAAACCAAACACCACATGTTTTACTCATAGGCAGGTGATGAACAATGAGAACACCTGGGTACAGGGAGGGGAACAACACTCACAGGGTTAGGTCGGGGTGTGGACCGGAGGGGAGGGGGGAGAGTGGCGGGGGGCAGGTAGGATGGGGAGGGATAACACTGGGAAAAATCCCTGATGTAAGCGACAGGGGCAGTGGTGGGGGGATGGAGACAGCAAACCACTATAGCATGTGTGTACCTATGCAACAATCCTACAGGATGCAGGACATGCACATGTACCTCAGGATGTGCACATGTACCTCAGAGCCCAAATACAATAAAAGAAAAGAAAGAAAGAAAGAAAGATGTATAAATTTAGAAGAAAAGTAGAGGAAGCTTTATTTTAGTAAAGGTTTATAGTCTGCAAGGTGGCCCTTGCATGGCTGGGAAGCATAGCCTCCAGCCAAGACCAGACACAAGCACTTGGAAGGCATAGAGGCTGGGGTAGAAGCTTTATGCTGAATAAGTTGGCTAAACATACATATGTAGCAGGTGACAGGAGGAGCTAGGACTGTTCATGAAGGGAGTCCTGACACATGTGTTGAACAAACATGCATGTAACATTACAAGTCATGTTCACTTTGGAGTGGAGACATAGCAAGTAAATGAATGACTGTTAGACCCTACACATCAAAAGGTCTTTTCAGGACATGAAGGCATGCAAGTGCACAATCTCTGTAAATGGGCCAGAACCAGTCCTTGAAATCAGTCTCTTTTCCAGTGAAAGCTGCAGTTAGTGGCTGGTGGAGCAGGGGCGAGGGGACAGTCAGTCAGTGTCAGATGGAGCTGCAAATTGTTTTAATCTTGCTAATCCCAAGGCCAGTGCTTGTTTAGCTGCTAGAGAAAAAGAAAAGCTTTGTGGCATCAGAGCAAGATTGACTCTTTAAGGGTAGGGCTGCCAGACTGAACCTTTGCCTGGCACGGCCTTAAGTCCTGTTGATAGTTTGGTATCTTATTGCTGTGAAGAGGTCTGTTCTGTCAGCCTTTGGATCTGTGTTTTAACATTAATGCTGGTCAATTGTGTCTAAACCACGGAAGGGAGTGGGTACTACAAGGTGTGTCTGACCTTCCACCCTGTCATGGCCTGCAACTCAGTTGTAAGGTTTTTCTGGAGTCCCCCGGCCTAGTGGGGGTCTGCTCAGTTGGTGGGGCGATGGTGGGGCTTAGTATTTTATTGTTACTTTACAGATCCTGCAAAACACAATGACTCTGAAACACTTGGAAAATAAATGAAATTCCAATTTAATGGGCAGGATTTTGAAAGATGGCGACTGACTTATTAAGATGATGTGGGAAAGAAAATTACATTAAAAGGCACAAAATCACTTATATTTTATAACTTTCCAGAGCAAAAATATTTTGTGTTAAAAATTACATGCAACTTCTGAGAGCAGAGTGTTCTTCTCAGATATGCAATTACTGTTAGAAATGTCCCTTGGAGTAAGGGGATCGGATTGAGATTACAGCTGTTTAATAAACACCCCTTTGGGTAACAATTGGCTGAAGGAGGAAAGTGAACTTTGGCTCAGGTAGAGGGAGAACCTAGTGCTTCCCAAGGTCTTTACTGTCTCCCTAGTTTCAAGGAAGAAAAAAAGGGCCACACATTACTCACAAGAAGTGATAGGTTGAAAGTCAGACTCAATTATGGCACAGACGAAATCTATTTTCCTTTATTTGCACCAAAACTTCTACTTAGAGTACGGTGAAATCACAGAGAAGTCCATGACTTCTAAAGTCTTTTCTAGTCAATGAGAGATTTTAAGTGGGCAAAGAGGGTGTCACTTTTTAGCCTTCACCCTGCCTGACTGGTGCGTGAATGTGTCCTGGCCAACAACAAACTCCTCCCAAAGAAAGACCAGTTCACTTCTACACTCTGAAACTCACTAACACTAAATGGAGCTCTGGAATAAAGTGTAAGATTGGCATGGTTGCTTATAGACAAATAAATCAACCTAAACGTACAAGAGCTAATATAGCATTACTGCATTTGGCTCAGTAGTTTACAGAATGAAATGTACCTATTGATCTCGAGATCCCCTTCAAGTCATTTCATTTAAAAATGTGTGTGTGTGTACGAATTTGCACACGTCTGTGCATTAACAAACAGGAATACACAGGCAAACATATACGTAGCCATATATCTATGCAGCATCTATTTATATCCCCCTCACTTCACTTCCCTGCAGTGGAACATTCATTTCTTAAAGTGATCCTTCGAGAATTTTCAGTTTAATTGCTCTCTCCAGCAAAGGGTGTTATACAGTCTGAAGTGGCAGGTGAGTAATAAGCTAATAAAACACATTCCCCAGTCTGCAAGTTTAAAAGCTTTATACAAAATGAAGTAACTGCTTTTATTTTGTATTATGGCATTTGTTTTTGAATGGACAGTTTGGACTTCCGTATCGATAGAAACCCGACCTAACGCAACCTCATCTGACAGATATGAATGACAAGCTCTCAAGAAGCCAGGCAGGCCTGGGGATTTACTGCCATGGTTAAACCATCATTTCTTTAAAGACTCACCTAATCTTACAGTAGAAGAAATGCATTTCTTGGGTCACAAGGGAATAGCCTTGTTGAAGGAGGGTAGCTCTTGTATGAAAGTGTTACAAACTTTCAGGTGTTAAAGACCTGAATAATATCTCAAGTGCTGCTAATTAAATTCCCTCTCTAAAAGATTCTAGAGGTTTTTGTGATTGGTCTTCAGATAATCAATTAGGACATTAATGATGAGTGCCTTTGACACTCCCCCTGATAAGCATCTTCAGTAAAGTCCTGCTCACAGTATCACTTCAACCTGGTGTCTCAAGACATTCTCTTCATCTTGTAAGCTCTATTTATCCCTCCTTAGGCCAGTCAGGATCAATTGTATAGGGAATGCAAATACATTAAATGGCAGGGTCGAAGATGCACTCCCTCTTAATCTTTATTTCCTTCCACTATGAGATGCATTTACAATGAAATGTTGCAAGGAAGCAGAAGAGCAGGGAAAGAAGGGACAGACATGGGAGGCCCGAATGGTGAGACTGGGGACAAGGCCTCTGCTCCTCTAGGACTCAAAAAGAGGGCAGGAAGCTGTGGTCACCTCTCTGCAGAGTCCTGCACCTGTTGAAAATTAGAGGCAGAAACAATTTACAGCTTGTCACAGTCGCTGTTGGGATGTCAGCCTCCCCAGAATGCGGGGCTGCCTTCCTTTCAGTCTCCTCTCTGACATCTCTTTAGAAATTTGAGGAGTGAATTTTTGGTCACCAACTAAACTAGGGAATCCATGAGGTTGTTGAGATATGTATGTAACATGCTAGCCTGGTTGCACTGTGATGTTTTATTTTAGGGACTGTCCACAAGTTTGAAGGTGATCACAATCTGATTACATTCACATGGGCAATGACGTTCAGGACATAGGCATGGGCAAGGACTTCATGACTAAACACCAAAAGCAATGGCAACAAAAGCCAAAATAGACAAATTGGATCTAATTAAAATATAGAGCTTCTGCACAGCAAAATAAACTATCAGAGTGAACAGGCAACCTACAGAATGGCAGAAAATTTTTTGCAATCTACCCATCTGACAAAGGCTAATATCCAGAATCTACAAAAAGCTTATGTCTACAAGAAATAAACAGCTCCATCAAAAAGTGGGCAAAGGATATGAACAGACACTTCTCAAAAGGAGACATTTATGCAGCCAATAAACATATGAAAAAAAGTTTATCATCACTGGTCATTAGAGAAATGCAAATCAAAACCACAGTGAGATACCATCTCATGCCAGTTAGAATGGCATTCATTAAAAAGGCAGGAGACAACAGATGCTGGAGAGGATGTGGAGAAATAGGAACACTTTTACACTGTTGGTGTGGGAGTGTAAATTAGTTCAACTATTGTGGAAGACAGTGTGGCAATTCCTCAAGGATCTAGAAATAGAAATACCATTTGACCAAGCAATCCCATTACTGGGTATATACCCAAAGGATTATAAATCATTTTATTATAAAGACACATGCACACGTGATGTTTATTGTGGCACTGTTTACGATAGCAAAGGCTTGGAACCAACCCAAATGCTCATCAATGACAGACTGGATAAAGAAAATGTGGCACCTATATGCTGTGAAATACTATGCACCTGTAAAAAACGATGAGTTCATGTACTTTGCAGGGACATGGATGAAGCCAGAAACCATCATTCTCTGTAAACTAACACAAGAACAGAAAACCAAACACTGCATGTTCTCACTCATAAGTGCGAGTTGAACAACGAGAACACACGGACACAGGGAGGGGAACATCACACACCAGGATCTGTGGGGGGTTGGGTGACAAGGGATGGGATAGCAGTAGGAGAAATACCTAATGTATATGACGGTGTGATGGACGCAGCTAACCATCATGGCACATGTATACCTGTGTAACAAACCTGCACGTTCTGCACATGTACCCCAGGACTTAAAGTCTAATCAATAAGTAAATAAAACCCCTCTTGATTCTCTCTGGATTCACCATTTTCCCAGAAATGGCAAGATAAACCAACACTGCAGCTATCACAAAAGACCACTAGGACGCCCAGAAAATGACTGCTCCAACCTTCTTTAAAAGTGACTTTTTAAAGCTTTTTACTGAAGTTGTAGGATTATCAGAGAGGAAGAATGCACTCTTGAAATTACATAAATTAATTGTCATAAGAATGTATGTTGGACATAAGGCTGCATATCCCAGGAGCATTATTTGACATCTCATAGTTGTTTTAAACTGCTTTAAAAAATAGACTTGACTTCTAGCTTTCCGATGTTTACTGAAACAATCCCAGGGAAGTCTGATTTCCGGAGTGCATTGGTTAGTTTCATAAGGTTGATGGCTGTCTCCTTGATTGGCACTTCTATACAAAAAATAGCCATTTTCTTTTCAAAAAACAATCCTGAGAAGTCTCACGGCTAGGATGTACAATGCAGAGGCTATTTTCAGAAGAAAAAATAGTGACAGAGTGACTAACTCCATATGTATCATCATGGCTTGCATTAAGGGAGACCTGAGCCCAGACGCCTTGACAGCAAGCGTGGCACATGACACCCTTGGCATATGCTAATGGTCTGGGTATACAGATTACAGCCAAAATCCACACCCTTCATTATTTTACCATGGTCACAGTATTTAACAAAACTATATGATAGGACCCATTGTAATAGCAGATATTGGTAGTATTCAATATATTAAGATAGAAGAGAGAAAAAGCTATGACATGTTTGAAATGCCGGCGATATTTACATTTGAAAACAGCATCCGATAGCTGCTTCCCACAGCAGAGCAGCTAATGGCAAATGAATTCCAGGCCATTCGGGGCTCCTTTGATTGACAGTGTAAAGGCTTTGGAGCCATTATAATGTCAGAAAAGACAGTGTCTTCCCTCCCCTCTTCACATATAGTTTAGAGTTTTGTCATATTTCTCATAATTAACCCTGATATTTGACGTTTAATATCGTGGCCATTCACGATCACGTTAAGTTACTAGTATGTGGCAGACAAGCATTCAGGATTTATGCAAATTTTTCAAGGATACTGCCAGACACTTTTCAAAATTTAAAATGGACTGGCAAAAAAAAAAAAAAAACAATGCTTAGATTAATTTTAGGTTTTTTGAGTCATTTTCTGATTTAAGAAGGAGTCTAATGTGCCCTGTAAGCAACATGGTGTGACATCAGTATCTTCAACTGCTCATCCTATCATGCTATTCTACACAAAAATTTCAAGAAACTGGGAATGATTTTCCAAAGCAATAGAAATAGTCTTCTAAAATCTTAAACAGTGCAGCCAAGAAAGTGTTACAGTGAAAGAGAAAATTCCAGTTGTAAAATGTTATGTAATCTATCTCCAAGTTACAGATTTGAAACCTATGGAGCCACTCTATCAGTCCATTCATTCATTTAACCTTTAGTAAGTACTGACTTACTAAAAATAAATCACAGAGCTATAACTGTAATAAGTTCCTTGCCCCGTGCACACAGCAAGTCAGTATGCTGAGACATCAGGTTGCAGCAGAGAGAGATTTACTCATAGGGTCACCAAAGGAGAAAATGAGAGGAAACTCCAAATACATCTCCCCAAAGAATTTGGAGCTGAGGGGTTTAAGGGTTCTAAAGTGTGCCAAGGTGTAGAGACGGTTGAAACGTGCAGGAAAAAGTCATGGGACAAGGAGAGAATTAAGTTGCGTTCTCATTCTGATTCCATTCCTCTGCAGGGGCTCTGCAAACTTGTTGCTGGAATTTCAGGTTGAAAACACATCTTAAATGATCCCTAAACAAAAGCCTTATGATTCTAAAGTCAGAGATCCTTTCTATAGGGGATCCAAATAGTAGATATCTAATGCTTTGTGACTTTTAGCAACAAGGAAGTGGGTGAAAGTGTAGCTTGATTAAAGCTTAATTACAAATATATTTCTGAGCAGAACTCAGCATGCAATTCTTTCTTTTAAAATAATGTTTTATTTTTATTTTTTGTGGGTAGACAGTAGATATCTATATTTATGGGTTATGTGAGGTAATTTGATGCATGCATACAATGCGTAATAATCACATCATGATAAATCAGGTGTCCATCACTCAAACATTTATGCTTTGTCTTAAAAACTATTCAATTATATTCTTTTAGCTATTTTTAAAAGTACAATTAAATTATATTTTTACTATAGTTACCCTGTTGTGTTGTTGATTTTCTGTCTGAAAGATCTGTCCAATGCTGAAAGTGGGGTGTTGAAGTCTTCAGCTGTTATTGTATTGGGGTCAATCTCTCTCTTTAACTCTAATAATATTTGCTGTATATATCTGGGCACTCCAGTGTTAAGTGCATATATATTTGATTTTGTTGCATCCTTTTATTAAATAGACCCCTTTATTATTATATAATGACCTTTTTATCTTTTGTAGGTTTTTGTCTCAATATTTATTTTGACTAATGTAAGTATAGCTGCTTTTGCTCTTTTTTAGTTTCCATTGATATAGGATATCCTTTTCCATCATTTATTTCCTGTCTATGTGTGTCTTTATAGATGAAGTGTATTTTTTGTAGGCAACACATAATCAGGTCTTTTTTTGTTGTTGTTTGTTGTAATTTAGCCTCTCTGTGTCTTATTGGAGAGTTTAGTCTATTTACATTCAATGTTCTTACTGGTAAGTGAGGATTTACTCCTCTCATGTTGTTTGTTTTCTGATTGTTTTGTGGGCTTCTCTTCCTTCTTTCATTTCTTTCTGTCTTCTTTTTAGTGAAAATGATTTTCTCTGGTGGTATGATTAATATACTTCTTTTTATTTTTCATGTATTAATTTTATATTTTTTTATTTGAGGCTAACATGAGGCTTGCAATTACTGTCTTATAACCCATTATTTTAAGCTGATAATAAGTTAACACTACTTCCACAAATAATCGAAAAGAAAACTAATAAAAACCCTACCATTGTCTCCCCACTTTTTAACTTTATGTTGTTCATTTATAATTGCACTGTCTATGCCTTGAAAAGTTGTTGTAGTTATTATTTTTGATTGGTTTACCTTTTAGTCTTTCTGCGTTAGATAAGGGTATTTTATAGACCACAGTTATAGTGTTATATTTTGTGTGTTTCTGTGTACTTCCTACTGACAGTGATTTTTGTACCTTGAGATGGTGTCTTATTGCTCTTTAATATCCGTTCCTTTCTGACTGAAGTACTCTCTTTAGCATTTCTTGTAGAATAATTTAGGTGTTGACGAACTCTCCCAGCTTTAATTTGTCTAGGAAAGTTTTCATTTCTACTTCATGTTTGGAGGATATTCTCACAAGATTATTTTTCTAGGGTAAAAGTTTTTTTTTTCTTTTTCCTTCAGCACTTTAAAGTCATGCCACTCTTTCCCCGCCTATGAGGTTTCCACTGAAAAGTCTTTGCCAGATATATTGGAGCTCCATAGCATATTGTTTCTTCTTTCTTGCTGCTTTTAGGATCCTTTTTGTATTAGTCCGTTGTTGCACTATTATAAAGAAATACCTGAGACTGGATAATTTATAGAGAAAAGACGTTCATTTGGCTCGTGGTTCTGCAGGATACACAGGCAGCAAAGCAGCTTCTGCTTCTGGGGCAGCCTCAGGAAGCTTCCAGTCATGGCAGAAGGCAAAGTGGGGAATGGGGAACCTCACATGGCTGGAGCAGTAGGAAGAGTGAGATAGGGAAGATGCTACACACTTTTAAACAACCAGATCTCAAAAGAAGTTACTCACTGCTGTGACACAGTACCAAGGGAATCATATGAGACCACTCATCAGAACTCCAACCCCATGATCCAGTCACCTTTCACCAGGCCCCACTTGCAGTACTGGCTATTATGTTTCAACCTAAGATTTAGGTGGGGACACAGATTGAAACCATATCACTGCCTTTATCCTTGATCTTTTGGAGTTTGATTTTTAAATGCCTTGAAGTAGTCATCTTTTGGTTAAATCTGCTTGACATTCTATAACCTTCTTGTATTTGGTTATTCATGTATTTGTCTAGGTTTGGGAAGTTCTATTATTCTCTCTTTGAATAAAATGGCTACCCCTATCTCTTTCTCTACCTCCTCTTTAGGGCTAATACCCCTTTGATTTGCCCTTTTGAGCTATTTTCTAGATCTTGTAAGCTTGCTTCATTCTTTTCTATTCTTTTCTTTTGTCTCCTCTGACTGTGCATTTTCAAATAGTTTATTTTCAAGCTCACTAGTCCTTTCTTTCGCTTGATTAATTCTGCTATTAAGAGACTGATGAATTCTTTAGTGTGTCAATTGCATTTTTCAACTTGAGAATTTATTTGATTCTTTTAAATTATTTTAAACATTTTGTTAAGATTATCTGATAGAGTTCTGAATTTCTTCTCTGTGACATTTTGAATTTCATTGAGTTTCTTCAAAAAGCTATTTTTAATTCTCCGTCTGAAAGGCCACATACCTCTGATTCTCCAGAATTGTTCCCTGGTGCTTTATTTAGCCAGCTTGCTGAGGGCATATTTTCAGGGATGATCTTGAACTTTACTGACGTTCATTGGTTTCTGGACATTGAAGAGTTAGGTACTTTTTGTAGTCTTCACAATCTGGGCTATTTTGTACCTGTCCTTCTTAATAAAGCTTTTTAAAAATTTACTTCATTTACTAAAATTACCTCTTAATAAAGGTAATTTTAAGGACTTAAGTGTTGTGATCTAAGCCATAGCTGCATTAGGAGACCCCCAATTCCTGCAATGCTGTGGTTCTTGTAGACTTACAGAAGTATTGCCTTAGTAGTCTTGGGTAAGATCTGAGAGAATTATCTGGATCACCAGGCAGAGACTCTTGTTCTCTTCCTTTATTTTAAAATAAAATAAAATATCTCTGTATAGGCTGAGCTACCTGGAGTTGTGGATGCAGTAACACAAGTAACCCTATGGCCGCCACCACTGGGACTGTGCTGGTTCAGACCTGAAGTCAGAACAGTCCTGGATCTCACCCAACACCTGCTGTAGCCACTACCTGGCTAATGCCTATGTTCGCTCAAGATCCTAGAACTCTAGAATAAGCAGGTGGCGAGGCCAGCAAGGCTTGAGTCCTTCCCTTCAGGACAGCTAGTACCCCCAGGCCCTGGACAGGTACAGAGAGGTTGTGTGGGAGATAGAGACTGGAATTGAAGCCTTAGAAGTCTATCTAGTGTTCTGTTCTACTGCAGCTGAGCTGGTCCTCAAACCACAAGACACAGTCCTGCTTGTTCTTCCCTTTCCTTTCCATAAGCAGAGGAAACTTACCTCACGATCACTGCTACCACAGGCCCATGAAAATGCTGCCAGGCCACTGCCAACATTTACTTAAGGTCCAAGGATGTTTTAGTCAGCTTGTGGCTAATGCCACCAGGCCTAGGGCTCATCCCTCAGGGCAACGGGCCCCTCTCTCACCCAGGGCAGGTCTAGCAATGCCATCCGATAGACAAGGCCTGGAACTGCGGACCCCAAGAGCCTGCATCGTGCTTCACCACACTGTGGGTAAGTTGGTCTCTAAGGCACAAAATCCCTTTTACTTTTCCCTCCACTTTTACAAGCAGAAGGAGTCTTTCCCTGTAACCACCACAGCTGGGAATGCTCTGGGTCTCATCGGAAGCCAGGAAGTCTCAGTTTCATGCCAGGAACAGAGCATATGCTACCTGGTTAACTCTGCTGGTTATTCAGGACCCAAAGGCTCTTTGGTCAGCAAAGCAATAAATCCTGCCAGGACTAGGACCTTCCCTTCAAAGGAGCAGGTTCCCTTCTGGCCCAGGGTGTGTCTAGAAATGTCACCCAGTTGCTAGGGCCTGGAATGGGGGTCCCACAATTCTAATTGGTGGCCCATAACATTGTGGCTGAGCTGGTACCCAAGACACAAGACAAAAGTCCTCTATACTTTTCCATTTCCTCTCCTCAAGTGGAAAAAGGGAGTCTTTTGGAACCATAAGCTATGTTGCCTGAAGTTAAAGGAAAGGTGGCCTATGCAATCCCTTAGCTGACCCACCTGGTGTCTCAGAAAACTGTATGCCCCCAAGTTCACTGGTTCCTCGCCCAGCTCAGCACTAGGTCTTACATTGCTTATGGTTTAGATGGCTTTTCTAGCTAATTTAGGACCCCAGAGCCCTTCAGTCCACAGTGGTGAGGCTTGCTGGACTCAATTCCCACCACTGGGATGAGTGATTTCCCTTGCCTAGGGCTGCCCTGGGTGTTCCCTCCACAGTGTGTGTCAGCTGAATTCAACAGAGTTTTGCTTCACACTGTACAACACAGCACTGAGTTCGATGAAAACTCCCCCATTCCCTGTGCTCTCCCTCTCCCAAACACAGACTCCTTCTCTGTGCCACATGACCAATGCTGGGGGATAGGGAAGGGATGGCATTGGCAATTAAACATTTTATTTTCTACCATCATCAGTGCCTCTTTCAGGGATATGAAGTTAACAACAGGCACTGTGAGTGCTCACCTGATTTTTGGTTCTTGTAAAGGTGCTTTTTTGTGTGTATAGATGGCTGTTGAATTTGGTATTACCGGGGGGGGGAGCAATTAGTAGGGTCTTCTTTTCTGCCATGTTGCTCCACTCCTTCCGCCTGGCATGCAAGTCTTGTCAGCCCTGTGGAGTCAGTTTCAGCCCAGCCCTCAAGAATCCTGTATGTGTGTCCAATGCAATTTTTACAGATGTCAGCACATTTCATTGGCTGGCCAACATGATTTCTTTGCATTATTTAATACCTTTGGATTTCACCTCTGTTCCTTCTGTATGTCAGAGACAAGAGTAGCACTCAATGTCTAATAATAACAGCTACTGTTGAGTGGTCACCACCATGTATCTTAGGTAATGTCTGGAGGCTTTATGTGTATTATATTATTACATTACTCTTAATCCTTGAAACACGGAATTATCTAGCTGAGTCTCGAATTGAGGTTTTGACAAACTAAGCTTCTCACCTAAGCAAGGCAACACCCCCATGGCTCATGTTTAAATCTGTGCCACATTACCAGCGTCATAATGTATCATGGAAGTTGAATCAACTTGCTGTTATTTTGCAAGGAGACGCAGACTGTATTCGGATAACCAGATACTAATTAATTATGTTTTATAACACAGTTATTTTTCTGTTTTAAA
The DNA here is from genome assembly GCA_963574635.1 of Cheracebus regulus. Classification (NCBI taxonomy): domain Eukaryota; kingdom Metazoa; phylum Chordata; class Mammalia; order Primates; family Pitheciidae; genus Cheracebus; species Cheracebus regulus. The sequence goes on along the minus strand of CAUYQU010071184.1, from coordinate 4,510 downwards.
GTTTACTGTTAGGGGGCAGAGTGACCTCAGTTTACAAATTTCACAATATTTATAAAATAAGGCATGTGCAGAATATAATGGATCCACTTTAGTTCCATGGATATTATAATCACTCAATAAGACAAGTGATTTAACAGTGAATCAGTCAGAAATCCCTAAGCACGGAGGATTATTTTACACCCCTATCAAAGGTCACTACTTAGAAGTAGTAGGGATATAAACGCTAAATCAAGGGCTGTCAAATAACCAGTTACAGGAAGAAAACACCCACACCCAATGTCTGGTCTTACAATGACACAGCTTTCCTGTTGTGTGACCTGTCTGCCATGACTCTGGCTGCTGTAGGCCAGGGCACCCATATAGAGACTTGGAAATCTCCCTGCCAAAACTTTATCAGATTTCTAGAGGCAATGATTCTTCTTTTGGTGCCAGGCAGGCATGACCACAGTTTTATCTAAGATAAAAATACCCTTTTTTTTCTCATCAGTCATTTAAGCTTACTTTTCCTTGGCAGATACCAGCAGCTTCAAATGCTTTCTGGCCTCTAATGGGCAAAGGGGTTCTATCAGCCCCTGTACACTTCTAGATTTTCAGCAGACTTCATTTCATTTGTAAAATACAGAAATTATTTTCTCATTGCCATGCCCATGGAGGCAAATGATGGCATCAAGAATGTGTCCAGTTTTTTGTCACTGGTCTGCTGAGGGGCTCAGGATGTGAACAAGGGCTGACCCTACATTACATCACAAGCAATACTCCTGAAGGTGTCATTCCTTGACTCATTTTTTCTTCCCTTCTCTGCCCTTCCTCTCTTCCTTCCTTCCCATCTATCGGTATTTATTAGGCTCCTATTAAGCACAAAATAAGGATTCAAAGCAATGTCCAGGACCCCAGAATGAGGGCAATTAAAAGACCATATGAAAATTAAATGAGGTCAATAATTTAGGCTTAAAGAAAATTACTGTAGGAAATGAAATGAGGTCAATGCTTTAGGTTTAAAGCACTTCACTGGAGGTGGCAGATGAAGTCAAGGATGCGACTGGAGCTCAACTCCAAAATGTTTAAAAACAAGTGAAGGTTCTGAACTCAAGCACCAAGAGAGGGGATACCTATGAAAGGTGTTAGGCCAAATAGTACTCATGTTCAAGAAAAGACATTAACTCTAGAGGCAGTGAGCATGAGGTAAGAGCCAGGCCCCAGAAAGCCTTTTAGGCTGCGATTTGAGTGTTCTGAGGCTGAGCTCCCAGCACCTGCTCACTGTGGCTGCTAATAGAGGGCATAGTGAACAACTGACCCCAGAAAGGAGAACATGGGAAAAAGGAAATTTTGCTATGGGTGGTGATTAGATGTCTGAGAGGATGCTGATTCTATCAGCAAAATTGGAAGCTCCAAAGATGGAATTTCTGTCTCTAAATAGTGACATATAGAGGGCCTAACCTATTTTGAACTTTAACTGTAAGTAGAATATCCAAGGAAATCCATGCAGCTGACAGGAGGAAATGAATGGTCAAACCATGGAAAAGGTTTTCCAAGTTACAGATGAATTTCTAAAGTTCCTAACTGATACCTGGGAAGAGAATGAAGTTTATAAGAAGAATCAGTACGCAGAGGAAAAAGAAATTAAGGATATATCTGTGATAAATGAACATGAATCAGCAAAACCTCCAGAAACTGGGTTGTGTAAATGTAGAGTAGGGAGCAGTCCAGGAAGGAGAAGGAACTGAACCCGCCCATGGAGCACCCTCCGTGCCTACTCCCAGCCTATTTCAATGTTCATTCTTTCATTTAATCCATAAAACAACTCACAATAAGTAAGCATTTCTAGAGTTTTTAAAATTATTTAAGCCGGACATGGTGGCTCTCGCCTGTAACCCCGGCCCTTTGGGAGGCCGAGGTGGGTGGATCACAAGTTCAGGACCAGCCTGGTCAACATGGTGAAAGCCTGTTTCTACTAAAAATAGAAAACTTAGCCAGGTATGGTGGCCCATGCCTGTAATTCCAACTACCCGGGAGGCAGAGGTTGCAGTGAGCAGACCTCATGACACTGCAGCCTAGCCTGGGCCACAGAGTAAGACTCTGTCTCAAAAAAAGTAAAGCTCCAAGATGTTCAGTGAGCCACCTAAGATGTGACTTATACTGTCACAGCCATGATAGTTTCACAGCTTCAAAGGAAGAGCAATGGTTGATGTCAATGTTATGAAGATGTTAAGAAGGATGCCAAGTCAGCCAATTGTGCCGAGTTGCACAAAGTGACCTTGGAGATATTTCCAGAGCAGAAGCCAATTGTCAATGGAAATAGCAAAGCAAAAAAAGAAAAAAAAAATGAGAAAAGAGGAAACTAAAATGCAAGGAAACTAAAACAGACATCTGTTTGGAGTCTCACATTAGATGATTTGATTGTCTCATGTGCTCTGTCCTCCCAACCTGACTGGGTCCATTTCACAAAAGGGAGGTTAGGGCTAAGAGGGGCCAAGCACCTCCTTAACTCGAGGACTGAGAAGTCATGAACTGAATGCACACAATGCTGGCTGAGCTCTGCAGCCCTGGGGTTCCAAAAGTTGGGATGAGCCACTTGGCTCATAGATAATAGGGGAGCCCATTCTAAAATCATAAAAATGAAAATCAATTCAATGAACTTAGTGAATTCATCTTACTCAGTCTCTTGTATTAGGTCCCAATGCCCCAGGTCTTTTGCAAAAATAATGTTCATTTTGACTGCCCTGTCCAGAAGAAGTTGCAGGAGAACTTTTATTTTGCTTCCAAGCACACTGAAGGTAAGTTTTCTGTTTTGTATCTCAATGCCTTTACCCCCAAAAGGAGTTCCCATTTCACTCCTTCTGCATAAATTCTCCTTCCTCCCTCCCACCAGCACCATCTGCCACCAGCACCCTCCATCCCCAGGCACACAGGGAGCCTCTTCGGTGGCTTCTCCTGGAGACAGGCCCTGCCCAGTCTCTGGCCCCATGACAACCTCCAGGGCACCCTTTACAGAAGGCGTTTGTCAGGGCGATGGGATGCCCTCTGCTCACAGCAGTGTGATTTGGCCTTTTTTTTTTTTATTTATATATACTTTAAGTTCTGTGGTACACGTGCAGAACATGCAGGTGGTTACATAGGTATACACGTGCCATGGTGGTTTGCTGCATCCATCCCCCTTCATCTACATTAGGTATTTCTCCTAATGTTAGCCTTCCCCAATTCCCCCACCCCCTGCTATCCCTCCCCTAGCCCCCCATCCCCCAACAGAGGTTTGGCTGCTTTTACAGTTTTGCCTGTTGCAAAATGAAGGTGATCTCAGGGTTATCTGTCATTCCTCTGTGTGCCTCATGGGGGTGACATTTGTTGGGCCATGTAGGGCAGCACCCAATTAGAAGGGCAGCACCCAATTAGAAGGGCACCGCCATGGTGAAGCAGAGTCCCTTATAAGAACATGTTTAGCAAAACATTTTCATTTTTCTGTCTTATAACCACCTGGACTGCTATCAAATCTGCCTTGTGAAGGTTAAATAAGTAACTATATGACCAGCATTTGTAGCAAGCAGGCCTTGATCCCCATCAGTGGCTGGCTTACTGCTCACTGCAGTTGTGTTTGTCATTTCCTCAGTGTGTGAGGGTTACAGCCTGCAATTTCCACCAATCATGCTCATTATTTAAATGAGACAAATGGGCTGTTGTCAAGAAAGGTGACGGGAGCGACATTATTATTCTGACCTAGTGTAAATGTCATGACCTGTCTTGGGTTTCCAGTGGCAAGAGAAACGCGTCAAGCCATCGAGGTGACAGCAGCCTCTCCATAAATCAAGCATTTCAGACGTTATGATAACTTTTATTAAAGAGCAAATGGATTTCTTGACATGAAGCTTTTATACATTTGAGATGGCAAATGTAAATGGAACTGCTTTCCCCTAAAGAGATAAAACTGGTTCAGCTCATGTGAGGAGAGAAGGGAAATGATACTCAATTTACTGAACTTGGGCAATTTCTGTTATGCATGTGTAATGATTTGAAAAGTCACAAACAGCAAAGATGTAGGAAGTTCACCTGCGTTTTATTCCCACAAGGGACTGTAGGGCCAGTAATCACTGCCACACTGGCTATGTCAGTACTATATAAAAAATTTAATGTGAGTAACATGTCATTTTACTTTAAATCATTAATGCTATATTTTATATCCTAAGTAGGCTAAAATAATTAGGTGGCAAAGACATGATCAATTCGATTGCATCTACTCTGTTCAACTAACGTTCTCCCTGTCCACATGCTTGTCAAACTTCCATTAACAATAATACCTGTTATGCATTAGCGTTCCTCTTTTTATTTCCTGATCTGTGTTGTTTCCTTTGCCATACTCATTTAGATGTATAAAATAGGAGAGAGATCCAAGATGGCCGATCACTAGCAGCTCAGGATTGCAGCTCCCAGTAAAAGCGCAGAGAGCCAGTGGACGCCACACTTACCAATAAATTTTCGCTGCCCACGGACCAGGACATTCCCAGGGGAGGAGCCCCAC